>JAGXCT010035306.1:0-74556 GCA_022495035.1 Philopotamus ludificatus
TTTGAAAAAATGAAAAATATGGAACGAATTTTGCTCAAAACAACTTTATCCTATATGATAATGTCTTTGAATTTTATAATAGAGTAGTCAATAAATATCAGTGGTTCCTAAACTACTGAGCAAATTGTGTAGTGATTGTTTATTAATTTTTGGATTAAATCAAATTTTATTAAACCAAACATCTTATATTTTATTTTTGAGGTTTCTTAAACATAGAAATGCAGTGAAAATATATGGTTTTAGAAATACTGTTCTCTTGGTTTGATTGGTCTTTAGTGGATACTTGAAAATGCTTTAAAAATAATGTAATTGATCACGTTTCCAGAATCTAATCGCTAAAAATACAGAAAGTATTAAAAACAACTGCGATGAGAACTTAAGCGAATTAAAAATAAAGAACTGGTTTAACCTAGCAGTGCTGATTGGGTGGGGTCTATTGGTGACCCCAAGTTTTTGATTTTTACCGAATAACTCTTTTAATATAAATCCTACATGTAACAAACTTTTTGTATCTGGCTTAAAAAAAATAAATAATACAAATAATCATTGTTCTTTATTGTCTGCAATTGCGAAAAATTAAATAAAATGGCTGTTTTTTCCGTTCGCATTCGGTACGATGTGCCAAATGCGAGTGAAACGTACGACAATTCATTAAAAAAATGGCTGGATGAATTCATCAATATCTAGGGGTAATCAAATCCTTGAGAGACCCCCTTCGGACGACGCGGTTGTTTTCAAGCCAAATTGGATTCGTAATTTTATTTTTATACAATTTATCAATTTATCAATATCAATATAATTATAATGTAAATAAAAAGAATCAATACAAAAATAAATGGAAACAATAAATAAAAATGCTAATATTTCTTTTTATAATTGTTATAAAAGAGATATTATAAAAATAATCGAAATTTTAGTAATATATTATTCTTTTATCCAATTACTTTTGTCCAAAAACCACTCGAACCGAATTAATCAAACTCAACACAACGTCTTCCCCGTCTAACGCGATTTTTTTCGCTGCAGACTCATAATCGCACCCATTTCAGATAATCCCCCTACGAAAAACACTTGTCCCCCAGCTTCACATTTCACAAATGGTTAACTGAATAAATTTAATCACCAAATCCGGTCGATTAAGATTGTGTTTTTGTGTGGGGCCAAACACGTCCCCTGGTGCAATAAACAGTTATGAACCCTGGGCCCGGTATTAACCTCATCCATTCCGCGACGTCACGGTGAGGGGGCACTCGTGGAGCCCCAACTCGAGGGGCTTCTCAATTTTAAGTTCAATTGAAAAAAAAGAGAGACCCACCCTCTTATCAGCACGCTGCAGATGTTACAACTCAGCTGTGTTTTAATATTAATTATAATGGTTTTTTAAGAAAAATCAAGAATATTAAAAAAAAGCATATTTAATTTATATATCTGATATATAATAATTGTTTATGATGATGAGCGAACTCTGAATACAGTGTGAAATTATTTACCCCTGGATTTTTATAGGAATCGCACAAGGGGCAGCTTTCTCCGGAGAAGATTGTTTAAACGCTTCAGACAGATTGTTTAGAGTAGGGGAGAGAATCTTCCCAAATAAGGGCTGAATTATTTTTTTTATATATATATATATTTAATTTTTTACTTAATTAAATATTAATTTGTATTTTTTATTACATTTCCGAATTCATCAACTTTGACTCAATAATGTTTAATTATGATTTTTCTTAGATTTCTTATATTTTAATTAGAAAAATTTCAATCATCGAGAAATTTATTTTGCTGCAGAAATTAGAGAATTTCTTAAGGGAATGTTATCTAAAGTTAAGGGAAAAATTCTGAACTTTTTATAAAATATATTTTTGAGCTTAACTACAGTTTTACCCGCATTTTTTAGAACTGAGTGCAAATACAAGTGACATTTCCAAATATTAAAATCCATTCGATGGCAAAATTAACAAAACTAAATCTTTTTATCGAAACTCAGTTGTCGGTTTCACCGTTGTTTTTCAGTTTCAATAGAGATTTCAATAGAAAATAGATCAATATTAATTGCAAAAAGGAGTTTTTAAAATGCAAAAAGGTGTATTTGATTTGCAAAGGAAGTATTTGATTTGCAAAAGGGTGTATTTGATTTGTAAAAGGGTGTATTTGACGTAAAAAACCTGTAGTAATTAAAAAAAACTGTTATTTTATCCTAAACGAATAGCAGAGTCATCCCGATAATATTTTTTTAAATTATCTTAAAAAATTCTGATTTACATTTGCCAGCACTCTGTAAAAAGATTTTACTTCCCATGTTTAATGTATAAAATCTTCTTCTTCGTGTGCCTTATTCGCTTTAAGACGTATGTCATACACTTATCTTTGAACTCTTCTCAGTGGCGCGCCGTTCATACGGCCAGATTGTGCGGCGCACACAGGCGCCGGAAAATTTGGAGCGCCAAAAGCGAAAAATAATATATATTAAAATGAAATACATTCCATAAAATTTACATTAAATAATATATGATTGTCCGTTGTTCGTTTTTTTAAGCACACCACACGCACAGGGCGCCATTGGGCGTTAATTGAAGTTTTGCACACAGACGCGCGAAAACTATCGACGCTCAACTGACTCTTCCCATTAATATCTATATCTTTAGCGAGATAGAATAACTCTAGACCTCCCAACCCGGTTCAGTTTCAAGCGTTCCATGGCAACTTTTTACTGCACAATCATTCTTTTCCTTTCACTTTTCCCTCCACGTTGGTATACAGAAGGTTTGGTTTTATAATGTGTCCAGAAACACCTGCTCCTTGTTGAAGAAGACTCCTTGTGCTCCTTTATCCATATCGATTAAATATGTAATCTTTGAGGATTGATTCAAAACTAAATTTGTTCTAAAGTTAGAGATCTCCAATTAAACTATGGATCAAGAGGAGATGATTTCATTAAGGAAATTATCGTGCTAGTCTTCTTTATTTTATTTTTTTGTAATAAAGATGACGACTAGATTAAATTCTGCAATAAACAATATTGGATCTTTTAATAGTCACTCAATGTTGGCTCTATCAGAGGGGTGCCGTCTATATGGCCAGAATGTGCGGTGCACACAGGCACCGGATAATTAGTGCGCCAAGAAGGAAAATTTAAAAAAATAGGTTACATTTTTTAAAATCTAATGGGGATTCCAATAAAACGGATATATCTTCAAGACTTTCAGCCTCAACACAATTCTTCAGCCACACCCTGCATTCTTCGCTAATATTCCACGGGTTTTTTTAATTAGTTTCAAATCAGTGGTTAAATATGTATATGAACAATTACAAGGATATAGTAATAATCAATATATTATATTATTTAGAGCGATACGTTCCGGGTTTTCATTATTGAATTTTCAGGATACACACATCACGCGCTAACCGCAACCCTGAAACCGTCTTCTCACCTCCCATCCACCTCGCCCCCGGTATCGCCGCCATCGCCACCCTCCACATAATAAAATTCCAAAGTGAATTGATGTGGAAGCCGAAATAAATAAATTTACATGGCGTAAACGTTTCGCCCCTTATCTGCGATCCCTCCTCAAGTTGCCCGAGCCGCTTTCGAGGCCCGCTAGGTGGGTACCGAATAAAACATAACCCGACACACGTATGGACGTATTATCTCAGCTTCCACGACACGTTCCAATAAATTAAATTGGCTGCTGGAAATGGATCGTCGGTGTTGTAGACAGACGATATGGGATTCGGTGGGGGGTTTGCGGAACTCGCTTGGCAGGTTCCGGAGTGGAAATAAAACTACCCGATTTAAATTTCACTCTCTGGTGTTTTTCTTGCGGTACCTGATATTCTTAATAATAAAATATATAAATAAAGAAATACGTGGAATTTTCTTTTTATTTAAAAAAAATCTTAAAAATCGACCAATATTATTTTTTTCTTATTCAGATTAGAAGTAGATGCATCATAAACTTGTCAGCGCTTTTTCTAATGTTAATGGTGTTTTTTTTTTATTTTCGGAAATAGGAAAGAGTCGCAAAGAGTCATGTTCGGCGAATACGACGGCGAACAGAAGCTGTTTTTGACCACCAGCACACATTAGCGCGCCGACTATGTACGGCGCCTGTGTGCTGATCTTAAATTATCACGTATATTGTTATATATTATTTTACGTCGATTTTAAGCAATGTAATAAATTAATATGTTTTTAAATTGTTCTCTCTTGACGCCCCTAATTATTCTGCGCCTGTGTGCGCCGCACAATCTGCCCATATGGACGGCGCGCCTCTTCATGCACATCAAAACACGTGAAAACCTTTCGGCAGTCAACAGTAAAGAAATCATTCAATATAAACAATGTCAAGATACGTCAGGAACCAGTGAAACAACACAAGATATGTGACAATTAGACTTACACAGCCGGTGATTAAATAAAATTCCGCACATTTATTTAGCGAACCTATCATCGTGATGTCAAAGACTTGATCAGTGATCAGGGATAATCCAACAGGATGGATTCCTTCATCAAAATTGATGAGATTGTGTATGATGGAGAGTTATATTTAAAATAATTTACATAAAAATACTTTTTGCCCAAGACATATCGAAAAAAAGAACTACTAAAGCATTGATATGAAACATAGATCGCACAGTAATGTCATAAATGACGCTGTAAATGTCACATTTTATGAAAAATTTCATCCTCAGACAAGTTATAGATAGTAAATTGGGATGACAAAGAAAGCTGGGTTGATTTAAGCATACTTGAAGACAAAGGATATCAAAAAACATGAAAGAATATGGATAAAACCTGGAGATTAATGAACACATTGCTCATCAAGAGGACAAAGATATTAAAGAAAAATTGTATTATATCATTATTACGAATAAAACTCAGATAGTCATCTCTGGCGAATACAAAGGCTAAGGCATCTGTGTGTATTTAATGTCTTATATTATTCAATAGATTATTATTATATACTATATTATGAAATGTTACCCTCTTGGCGCCCTTAATTTTCCGGCGCTTGTGTGCGCCGCACAATCTAACCATATGGACAAGTAAATAATCGCTGAGCGCACCAAAACGTGAACTTTTTCTAGTCAACCACAAAGTAATCATTCAATATGGCCACTAATGTCAAGATACGTCACTCAATATATACAATTTTAATAAAAAATATATATTGTTGCAATTATGAATGAATGAATATCATAATGGTCAAACATCTCACGCACTATTGTGCATTCATTCATTTTACTATAAGCACCGGGTGTTTTCAATGTTATTTAATTATTTTAATAAAATAAAATGTATTACTCTGAGTAAATTATTCTTTATTTGGAGCTATCACTTTCTAGCAGCGAGAAGAAGTTAATGTTCCGAAAACATCCTTCCGATTGGCGAAATGAGAGGGTTGGGAGCGAAAAAAAAAAGAACGAGGGGGACGAAACGAAGAATACAAACAGCGAATGCAACCAGAAGAACAATTTCTCGCTCAATTTGTAAGGGATGCCACAAAACACGCGATTTTTCACGCACAAAAAAAAGCAGATAATCACAATCGTAGAACGCGCGAATTAATTAATGCAAATATGTGATATCAGCCACGTCGTTAACATGGCATTAACAATTTTACATTTTAATGCAACGATTCTAATCGAAATGTTTCGCACAGTGTACCGAAATAATGACCGGCAATTTGATCTTACGAGGTAAAAAAATAACGAATCTCGTAAAAAAAATTAATCATCTCGTACATGTAATTATTCGCTAAATAAAATTATCAAAAATGCGGCGTAATTTGGTCGTTATTTTCAATTTGAGCTGCTTTTCTGTTTTAGACGCCACGCCTTTATCATCTCATAACGGCCGCGGTGTATAATGAAAAATTACAATTATATTCAAATTGGGGTCAAAAATTTTCTAGAGACATGTTAATTCGTTTTAATGAGCGAGTAGCATGAATATGTAAATATTCAAATTTCGACAATGGCGGATACCTAAGTGGGTATACGCGATGCGCTTATTTATTTAATTTAAAAAATAAACCAAATTAATTTCGAATAATAATTAATGATACGTAATTGATATTAATTAAAAAATACAATTAATTTCGAGATATACTGCATAGTCACCCTGTAGATTGCATCAATGGCGGCACAGCGTAAATATATTGAATGAAATTAATCATACTTTGATTCATACGCATAATTAATTATTATTTGATAATTATTTCACTAAAATATTTATGCATACATAGGTATTTTTTATTTATTTAAAAACAATAGGGATTTTCCCGCGTTTTTGTTATCACTCCGGAATGTTGGTAGCCGTTGCTTAATAAGGTAAAGTTGCCTATTCATTTAATCGGGGAATTTCTTAATTGGCTCGCTTACATCAAATATGCCTCATTATTTTACACTAAATTACTACGGAGGGTCACGCGATTGGTTGCGCGATTAATCGAAAGAATTCGCAATGATTTATTGTTGTCCTAACTATGTTAATAAATTATTTCAATAGTTTACGTCATTAGAATATTTTAAAAAAAGGCGTGAAGGACATTTTTTATTGTCGTTTTACTGACGTCTTATTATATTTTGATGAATCACATTTTTTTTTTATACGCGTTTAAAAAACCGCGCTAATCAAGGTATTATTGACATACGTATATTATGTATTATATTACAATAAATTATATAAAAAATGCAATTGCACACATAATGCGAATAAAAATGAATTATTTATAAACATTATATGGAAATGTCATCATCGTCAACATAAAAAAATGGAAATCCCTTTTTTTATACTAAATATTTATGGAAGCATTCATTATATTTTTTTATAAAATACTGCGCTTGAACAAAACCGTGTAATTTGAAACCTTGTTGACATAACGACGTTAAATAATATTTTCCTAATTTATTAATTATTTTATTTTAGCTGTATTACGTTTTTTTATTTAATTCATGATAATCTTATTTTATATAGTTTTTTTTACGAATAAAAAAACATTAATTAACGGAAAAGAGTGAATTTTACCATGAATTAGTATGATTTTAATGCTAATTTTATTTTACTACCTTAATAAATAACTAATCCAAAATATTATAGTCATGCTGTAAATTAATCCTTGCGCATTCAGCATTAATCATTAGTAGAGATACGTGATTATCGCATTTGGCGATAAATGCGAGCGATATAGAAGCGATAGAAGCGATAAATGCGATATAATTGCGAAATTTTGAAAATTGCCGACTTTCTTGAAGAATGACTAAAGAGAACCCTCCCAGACTCTATGGTCAACTCTTGTCTATTGTCTATGAGGGATCTTCGTACCCCTTTTCCCATTTATTGTGGGATGAAATTATGGGAATAAAAAATAACATAGGTGGTATTTTGCCTATGGAAAACATATATAATAATATGTAATCGCTTCACGACTCAAAAAAAAAATCATTAGTGTAGGCAGTTGTTTGGAGCCCCTGTAATGATTTCTATATTTAAAATAAGACTTATTAAATCTTAAAATATTATATATAATATTTTAGAGTAATTTCATTGATTTATTTGAACAAAAAACGTACTGAAAATATGTCTATATATTGAAAATATATTTTATTCTTCTAATATTGTATAGAGCAGGCATCTGAAATCTATGACAATTTCATATGACCACTTATATTCTACAAATAAAGCATAAATATTATATATTGAATAAATGAAAATACTTATGGAACTGAATTGCTTCTTAATTAATATTTTGACTGATATTGAACCGCGGTCAAAAAAGATTGCCGACGCCTGATATATAATTTATAAAGGTCCATTAGACAGTGTACATAAAGAGCCACTGGAAATATAATTTTTAGCAGTTATCGAAAGTTAAGAAAACCTCAAATCATTAAAGAGTGATTTTAAATGTTTAAAATACAATCGGCGCCAAAAAATTTCGCGAGCTGATAAATATGAAATATTTATTATTTTTTGACGTCTTGACTTTTATTATATACATATTTTTTTAAATTTTATACTGTAGATATATTGATGTACTTTTTTTTTAGTAAATTTATTCTCTGTCAATAAAACCGAAGTAAAATATTTAGTACGTACAACACTTATTATAGAAAATATGTATTCAAGACACTAAGTCAAGTGTTAATTATGATATTGAGTATAAAATAAATATAAACGGATCCACTGTACAAGTTATAATAAAAATATATTACGAATAAAAAGCGAGAGTAAGGAAAATCAGGTCAAGAAAACTCGCGAAATTTATTGACGCACGTATAAATATTGAGACAAACCGTTTTAACCCAACGAACTATTATTTTACCCTTAACAATTTATATAATTGTTAAGGGTAAAATATCGAAACCAGATACTAACGAAGAACACATCATTGACCAGGGCTTGAAGTCTAGCAAACCACTAAGGGCATTAAATAAATATATCATAAAGTCCTAACAGCACATAGATATCAATTTACGTTTCAAAGGTTCAAATCGGGAAATGGAGATCTAAAAAATATACTTGAATCTGGACAATGATGAGATTGAGATCATTGATCGAGTCGGATCCTCGATTAACCATCGAGGAATTATTGCAGAGACTCGAATCTCCGAGATCCTTTGTGCAAAATAAAATGGGAATTTGAACAACGCAAAGAATTCGACCATTTTTATACCAAATTGTAACTGAAGATGGATAGAATGGATAGTTTATGATAACATATGTCAGTTAGGACAATGGCTTTCTCCGAATTAAGCTTCTCGTTCCGACTTCTAATCCTGGTTTAACACTCGAAAAGTTCTTTTTTGCATTTGATGGGATGTAAAAGGAATAATTAATTACTCACTGTTAATTAAAATAAAACGTTTAATTTTGTTTAACAGAAAGTGGAATAATTCTTCATCGCGATAATGGACGCCCTCATAAAGCAAGAGTTCTGCCACACCCTTCATATTCCCGAGACCTTGTTACATCTGATTACTTTCTCTTCAGTTTCATGCAGCACACTTTAAGAGGAAAACGTTTTCGAAATGTAACGATGTCAAAAACCACTTTTTATGCGTATTTTAATTAAAAACTATAACGTTTTTTCAGCAAGGGAATTGAAAAACTACTAGGATTATGTGATATAGTTTCTAATAATGATGGAAATTATGTTTTATGATAATACATTCATAAAAAAATGCGCGATTTCTTTCGGGTATCTTGTAGATTGCCTTGATTTCTTTAGATAAGCTCTTAATAATATTTTTATTGGAATTTAATCACGAGATTACGTTCTAAAAATACACAAATCATAATTCGACGGATTGTCACTAGTAATGCAATCTCTAATGACGCGCGTAGATCAATGACGTCATTGCGTAACGTCCAATTCGCGCAATAGATCAATGCTAATGCGTCCGTTTTTGCATTTCAGCAACGACAAAAAAAGCCTAGCATTATAATTTCTCGCGATGATAACGATTTATTTATGCGAAATATTGTCGGCGGGCCAGTACTCCGCTTGACCACACAGGCCACCGGCCATCATTACGCCTCGTTAACGTGTAAAACTAGTTTTTTTCCGACACATATTTTTTATTTCATATTCCGTCTGTTAGTCACCTCCTTACACACTCATTACGCCGATTTGCATATTAATTAACATATTAAATTCACACCCACTTTTACATATTATAATTAAGTTATGAGCGTCTTCCTCGCAGCCATGAATAATAAACGTGCGCGCGCGCAATTATAACGCAACACACCCATATTGTGATCTCGTTTGTGACGATGCACACTGCCGTGATCGTATCAACGGTTCGACGGGCTCGACGTGTATAATTTGATGGCGCGACTTATCGAGCGACCCTCGGCCGATTTGTGACATTCAAGGTAATTGCACGTATTATTCAGCGAATGCATTATTGCGACCGCAAAACAAATAATGGGGCGGGGTGGCGTTTGAAGTACGATACGTATCTCCTTCTCCTCCCCCCCCCCTCGACTCCTCCCGCGGCTCCCCCCTGCCTCCACCTCTTCGAAAGTCCCGCGGACGTCAGTTTGAGTGACGGTTGTTCTCTCATATTAATGAGAGGGGAACTAACTGTGCGCCGATGCATTGCATATTTATTTGATTTATGCATTTTCCTGAAAATCTTCGCAATAATGCTTCCATTCGTAGAGCGAAAATTAAGAAAAATGGGGAAATAATCAGCATGCTGTGAAAATAACATCAAATTTATTATTATTAATATTATAAAATAACATTTTCCTAGATGAAAAGCACTTGGATTAATAGAAATTATCGTTAAACTTGTTAAATCTCGAAGACAGTGGCGGATTTCCTCTTAAGTGCATAAGGCGCGAGATAACGCCTTAGAGAAGAGGAAAGCGAATACCAAGGCAAACCCTTACCCACTTGCCTGGACACAGTCGGGAGGGTAAAATCCGATACCAACAGGAGAGAAGATGTACGTCCAATGCCAGCAATGGCGAAGAGAGGGAAACTCTTTACAAAAAAACCGCATACCAAGACGGCTTGGGTCCCCGCGGTATGGACACGAAAGAGGAGTCCTCACGTCACATGTGAGACTTCTTTTGGGCTCGACTGCCATTCGAGAGTTTGGTAAGGCCCATGCCCTCAGCGAGTGAGAGCCTTGTGGCTATGGTTCAACTTGGTAAATCTCGAAGACAGTGGCGGATTTTCTCTTAAGTTCATAAGGCGCGTGCCTGGGGCCTCATTAATTCAGAGGGCTTCAAAGTTCACCTCTCAAAACGATTTTTTTCATAATTAATAATTAATAATCCAGTAGTATTCCCTAAATTGAATTGACAAATTATTAACACCAGCTATGGCATGTTTTTCAGGTGACTACTACCTGAAATACATGCCATAGAATTAGGCACGTACACGTGGGCCCTCGGCATACAGTTCTACAGGGGGTCCCTGTGTTTTTCTAAAAATAATAAATATTAGTAACATCGAGATCGCTAATATTAATCATCGAAACGCTAATGAAAAAAGTTTAGTTGTGTTTTTCATCAACTTTTTACATAAATTGATTGTGATATTGAAGCTCTAAGATTTACAGAATTCTGAAAAACATTTTTTTTAAATGAAAGCCTTACTTTATTTCCATTTTATGTTAGTTAAATATTTTAAATTATTTCAATTAAATTTGAAAACAAATAAGTGCAATTAATTCGACTTGTGAACTCAATTACATTATTTTCTAAATTTACTAAAAATATTTTTTTATTTGAATAATTTTTAATAAATAAAAATTTAAAAATAATTATTTTTGGTACATTACGTCATAATTACAGGTTTATTTTTACGATAAAATATTCGGAAACATCTAAAAAAATGGAATATAACTCTAAATTTACAACAAAAAATAGTAAAACAAGAGGAATAGACAAATTTGAAAAAGTAAAACCATACCTAGAAAATCTGAAATTAGATTCAATTAGAAATTCATCAGTGAGTGTACTGACGGAGCGCCATCGATGGTAAGTAAAGGGTAGAATCCACACTTAAAGGGTAGAATGAGTGGATGATAGCAATTTGATCTTTAAAAATCTAGTTATTCCAAGGGAGTTTTGAAAGTCATTTTTATGATTTGCCTAAACAAGTAAACTATATGTTCATAAACCAATTTTACTTCAGCAAAATAGGAATATATTTCTCAGAAATTAAGATGCATAGTGACTCATGTGTATTTTTTTTTATATATAATCTGAATCCAAAGATTATACGAATTTTTTGTTGCTCATAAAAAAAATTATAAGATTGTCATTTTATTGTTTAAATCGAATGAATCAAATATTCTTGTGAATTTATGTATAAATACAAAACTCATTGAATTAAAACACCCAAAACTTTATTGCAGACGTTTACATATGTAAAACGAGATTATCTCATACAACGCGAATTAAATATACAACGCCGGCCATGCCTCGTTGGCTTGATACATAAATGTCAACATTTTAAATGTCAAAAAATTTCAATATTAATCAAAGGGATAATTAATTAAGAGTCGCACTCAAATATTAAACATTACGTATGAATATTCATCGTGCGATTAAATATAGCGCATTTAATTCAAATTACATCAAAGTTTAAGCGGAAAATTATGTAAAACTCGTCGATTACGACTATGCGACACGCAGAATCGATCGATCGAGTATTTCGAGACAAATATTTGGATTGATCCACGGGCAAAGAAAATCGAGTCAAATATTTAATCGCCCTTGAATAATAATATACTAATGAACACATAAACGGAATCGGCTAAAATATTCATACGGGTACGCCTGTCCGTTTCGCCGAATTTTTCATCGCGTGTTTTACTCGGAAAAGCGTACAGTCGCGGGCATAAGTGTGTGCGCGATTCTAGCCGGTGTATATGCACTCGTCTAGAGGAAAATATTGACGATTGTGTACACTTAATTACCATTTTCCAAAACAAGATGACGAAATTAGACGTGATGGCACTGTTTGGATTGTTCGAAACGAAAAACATAGTCGAACGCTGTATGTTGGCGCGGGACACACGCCCAACAATGTGACCACAGGTTGTGCAAACAGCAACGGGACAGATTGTGCAGACGAGCACCGGCCACCTGGACAAACAGCCACTCTAATTGGGATGGAGCCTGGCTAGTTAACTGCCTTCATTACACGATCAGATTCTGTACAAACCCAATGTGACATCTGCGTCCACACACGGGACGCGCTGTTGTCATTGAATAATTTAAAAATTGTCGTGTAAACATCGTGCCCTTCTGGGACCCCCGGGGACAATGTCTGTCATTCCAGAAATGTCTGCAGCACTTGTCACAGGTATTTTTATTCATATGGAACATCTGCCGTTGACGTTGATTCCGATGGCGGTCGGATTTTGAATTAAATGAGGCGATTTGAAAAAGTCTGAAGAGAAAATATAATAAATTATCCTTGACCTTTCGCTTCTGTTGCCATGCGCGCGATGTTTTTTCTCGCTCGCATCCGATGCGCAGTGCTGAGTGCGAGTGAAACCGTGCGGTTGACACGTGCTGCGAGAGCTCAGTCTGCAGCGAGACATCATCGAGAGCGTTGGCATTGACGCGTCATATCGATTAATGAAACTAAATAAATTTCAGACAAATAATTACAGTTATAATTTTATATTTATTACTTATATTATTCCATATACCAGATTTTTTTTTTATTTAATTAAAACATGTGTTTTATTGAATCTAATATTATTTAATAATTTTTTCGACTATTTTCTCAACGAATATCATTTTTTTATAAATTCGTAAAACACATATAATGATAGTAGATAGTATTGTTCCAATATTGGAACATTTTATTTTTTTATCATCACTCCAATGTCCGAAGACGAATTTATATTAAGATGGCATCAATCGATAGCTAATAAGTGTGAGGATGATGATCATATTAATTAATTAATTGAATTTAAATTTTAACCTCTTATATGCCCCATGTTTCAATTTTTAAAAACCCATGTTAAATCAAATGAATTAATAAAAATGTAAAGAAAAATAAAATATTTGGGTATTGTGTCATATATCATTATATTTAATTGAAATTATCATCAACATTGGGGGGAAAATCTGGCACAAATGGTTAATAAATAACCCTCCTATAACGCCAAGTTTGTTTACGCGTACGTGGTATATTGTGTTGACAACCAAAGGGCAATGACCTTTATTTTGCTAGGTAACATATTATATATTTATGAGATATGTAATTGCATCTTAAAGATATAAGCATTTTGTAGAAAACAGCGTTTTAGAAAGGGAGCACTATAGAAGAGACTGAGGCACACGCTATAGAAAATCAATATATTTCAGGAATCGTTATAGAAGAGTTGCCTGTAGTCCTGTTATTCCCACATTTTTAAAGTCAGCTCTCCTAGTAAATTAGGTTTCCTATTCCTGCGGTTGACAAATTAAAGGGTAAAGTTAGTGAATTTTATCCCTATTTATTTGTTACAACATTATATATATATAACCTTTTATTTTTCATAGTTATTCAATTTTGACGGTTAGAATTGGTCGCTTATTTCGGCTGGGCCGAAATATCGGCCCTCTTGGATTAAAAGGATTAACGGAAAGTAATAAAAAATTGTCCCTAAGAATGTGAATGAAATTCATGAGGGCAAGAATAAGTCAAAATAAAAATATATAAAATAGGGGGAAAATATATTTCTCCAAGGACTGACTAACATAACAATATTAATCATAAAAAGAATATTCATTATTAAAATAAATTTAATTAAAAAACGATATTTTTAAATAAAATATGAATAATTTTATGTGGAATCATAAATCATAAAAATTAAGGATATACCTAAAATAATTATTTATTATCAATTTGTTTCATCTTTCCATAAGTAATAAATGCTTAAGAAATGCAACGATATTCCCTTTAAATCCCTGAAGTCTTTTTCGAGATAATTAAGGAGACTATCCGACTGTAAATTGCCATTTAGTATTAAAATAAACTATTGTCATTAATTTTAAGAAAATAATCCATTGTATTATATAATATTCTCTTGAAGCGTTTTTTTTAAAGTAGGTGATAATGCCTTTTTCAAAGCTTTAGTACCATGCAATTATTATTGTAGAAGCACTGGAAAACATTTGAATTGAAATAAATAATACTTAATAAGTGAAATCTTTCAAAAATCCCTTTGTATTCTATTTAAATAAATGAAAATATTAAATTATATAATAATCATAGTTGGATATATATTAAATTCAGAGTAGCGCCGTCCATATGGCCAGATTGTGCGGCGCACACAGGCGCCGGAAGATTATGTGCGCCGAGAAGCGCCGAAAGAGGAAAAATTGAAAAATATTAAATTCATTTATTAAAAGATTATTAAACGATTAAAGTTTTATTGTATGTATTGCCCCAATTAAATTTCTGCACAAAAAAATTGCTATCAACTAAGAAATTTATCAATTAAATCATGAATATAATCGGCGCATAGAGTATTTCCCATGCAAGAATGGTTTTTCTTGTATCGGCTTCTGGGAAGACGAGCAGCGAGGCTAGAGCCGAGATGGGCACAGTGGCACGAGTGGCCCAAGTGGCTGTCAGCGCCGTGTACACACGTCACACAAAGCCAACTGCCACGCTGCAACAACAAACAGATGGATCTCGAGCAACAACCCATCTGTGCCAACAATGCGTCGCCGAGGGAATCACGGCCAGGGGGCATTATGATGTCTCGGCTTCTGTTGCGGAACGGCAATCATTCCGGCCTGTCATTTCGCGTGGTATCGCGCAGCTAATGTTATGCGCATGCGTAATGTTGGGAACCGCCCTGCAGAGACGACAATCGATCGCGGATCATGTCGGAAACGTTTTGGACACGGTGCCCGAAGATGTATCAGTCATTTGAATACCACGAAGATACCGGCAATGAATCTGAGACCTACTTATGTACGGCGATGCGGAACACTCTTGGAACTTTCATGGAATTATATCATATTTTATGGAATTATTAGATTTTTTTAAGTTCATCGAAATAACTCATAAATTGAAGCTTAGAACGCATGCGAAAACAGAAGATTAATAAAATTATCGGAAGAGAAAATAAAAATCTGCATAAACCGTGATTTGATTATTTTTTTGTTGGCATTTTATAAAATCCTTATAAATTTATTGATATTTTTAAAACTTTCACTTAGTATACGGATCAATATAATCTCCTTTTTTTAAAATTTATTTAAAGACAATTGATTTCAATCAGGGGCGCGCCGTCCATATGGTCAGATTGTGCGGCGCACACAGGCGCCTAAAAATTTGGGGCGCCAAGAGGGAAAATTTAATAATTTATTACCGTATTTATTCATTTTACTTGGTCCATAACACGCCGGTGTTGGTGAAATCTTAACTTACAAAAGCACGTGCCCGTAATTCACGTATTTCCGCTATTTGAGTACAATTTCTAGTCCCGTTTCATTTTAGTGCATTAGATATCCCCTTTTTCGTTTTTATTTCTTGCAACTTACGTCTGAAATATTACAAATTTCAATATATTTTAATTAATAGATAATTTAACATTTTTTTTTCTTCCAAAATGAACTGCAACAATTAAATCCGTGCTTTCAAGCATTATCAAGAAGATCTTGAAATAATCAAGGTGTCTATTTTAGATACCTTGGTGGGTTGAATTTGAATTTAAAAATTAAACGATTAAAAATGGTCTTCGGAAAGCTGGAATCGACAAGGAATATGAAGACGAAATATTAGATATTACGAAGCACAAAACCATTGAAGACTGAGAGATGATTTCTCACGAATCCTTGCAAAATTCTGCGGTTCTTGACTTTAATGTGATGACTTTTGAAGGGAATGGATGACTATAGGAAACTTGTCCGTAAATACGACCCATGCAATTCCAACAAAAGATGGTACGAAAAGGTATATTGAGGATCTTACCCTTTAATCGCCAAGCCAATTATATGCATTTTTACCGTACGCCGTATAAACTTCAAATAAAATGAAACGGCTAAACATATCGACATTCTAACAATCAAATTGCCTTCAAAAGATGTCTCTGCATTAATTTTCATTTACAAATATTATATTTATTCATAAATAAATTAGTAGTAGCGTTTGTCGTGGCGCTGTTGGTTAGCTGGCTTCGCGTGCCTGCACGCTGTGGCGTCTAAGCGGTTAAAGAATATTAACCGGCATTGAAGACGTACAAGAAAAAACATTCTAATCGATTTATAGCATCGAAATTGCCTGAAATAATATTTAAAAAAAAAAAAAATACGTTCCAATGCGATTTGTTTGTTTTCTCCATAAAAGATTTTTTCCCTGATTATTTTCAACTCCTTTAACTGCAATTTAATTTTCAATTTAAATTAAAGAAAGAAAATTTATAAAATTGATATAAAAAAATTCTCAGGAATATTATTTTACAAGAATTTATAACAAAGCCTGTTACAAAATCTGTAAAAAAAAATGGCATCAGTTTAAACTTTCTGAACCGTATTATTTCAAGCTATATAAAATGAAATGATTACTCATTTATTTATTTATTTTACTACGGATATATGAATGGCATAACATAAAGATTCTGAAGATGCATAGGGAATGAGTTTCTCACACTTACTTATTTCCCCCAGTGTCAAACCACGACACTGGGTAATTTTTAATATTATTTCAGTCGGATTGAAATTTATATGATTTGTTTATAATTGTTTATTCAACGAAGGATAGGTGTTATTAAATTAATTAATACCAACGCTCCAAATTAGCTAAATTAAATATAAAATATTTATATAAAACGCTGAGGTGTCATGAAGAATTCCCTGAACTCATAATTTTCATCAGACACCTATCTCACTACTAACTTAGAATTTATAACGAATCTGTTACAAAATCTATAAAAAAAATGTATTCAGTTTGAACTCTGAACAGTATTATTTGAAGACTATATAAATGAAATGTATTTTAAAAGCGATGTGGGAAATGGATCATCTTCAGGAATAGAAAAACGTCAAAATAAACAATAGAAAAAAGAAAATTTTCCATATTTTCCATTGTTTCCAAACGAAAAAAAATCTGAGCACACCTAATACAATTTCGTTAACCAACGCATCCAATATGGCTCTCAATGTCAAAATATGTCAGGGAAATTTAGAGAATTTGACTGAAACCTTGTACATTTTATTCAAATTATCATAAGATTATTTTTCTTAATGTGATTTGAATTTATAACTTAGACCAGAGTTTTCTAAAATATGTTCTGGGAAAGTTTAACGGAACACTTGTTCTAAGGCTAGATCAAATGTTCCATTGCAGAAAAAGTTGGAAAACCCTACCTCAGACAATGAGATGAGAGATTTTTGTTTAATCAACATGCATATTGGTACATAAATCAAAACTGAATAACATATTCCCAAAAAATGAGAAAAATATCCACTATATTATGTTTAGACAACGTCTATAAAATCTATTTGTTATAAATAGCATTAATAACTAAGACGTATTATGAAACTTTATGCTTCAAGACTAATATTCTCGGACGAGCCGACGAGCTCGAGCACACACGACAGCTCAATCAGCATCGCCCGCGATCGATAAGGCGAAATAGCGTGATGATATCCGGCTATAGCAACAAGATGGCGCTACCCGACGAGTAGCAGAATTTAATTTAAATGTCACTCAGTCAAGTTAACGAGTGAGGGGAGTTATTAAGAAAGGAGCACTCCTGAGACGTGATGGCCGATTACTTAACCTGTACTTCTGCTGGCAGACGAGCCGAATATTTGCTAATTGTGAGCCAGACGAACTAATCCCGGGGATGAAAAGTTACAGGGAATCGTGCACCGAAATTCCTGAAATTATTCTCGGGCGCCGATCGATAATTCGATTGGTGAAATCCCGAATTATCGGAGTCTCTGTAACATAATCGCGCACACGAGCACACATTCGCACAACTCGGCAATTAATCGAACAATTCCGGAATTAATTAAAGCCAGTGGATCAAAGTGCCGGCTGAGGTAGAAAAAAAAATGGCGCCGACAATCGAGTTACTTAACATATAAATTATCGCTGCAATTAACACTGCACTCGGATAACGGGGTGAACTAAATAACGAGATAAATTATCGCGACTGCAGCAAAGCTACGGATAGCTATATCAATATGCACGTCCGATTCGCATTTTGCACGAGGGATACGTTCCAGTGGCTACCGTGTAAAAAAAGAGAGAACGGACACATCAATATAAACAAAGGGAGAGATCCAATATTTACAAACAACAAAAATAAAGGATTTTACATTTAATTTACAGAGAATCATTTGAATTTAAATGAAAATCATTCTGGAAAAATAATAATAACAAATTTCTATATTTTGGAAACAGTAATTCGGTTAGTTTTTAGTCCATTTACATTTTTTGTAACACAACTCGACAATTAATATATGCTTTATATTTTTATTGTGCCACTAAATCAAGCCCAGCAGGAAATGTCAACATTTTTTATGAGTACTTTTTTTTCAGTGTTACTATAACCGAATTCTACTACTTTTCTCGTAATTAAAATGTCAAAAATCATTTACCATATGTTGAGAATCTTTGAATAAGAACAAGTAATGTATTTGAAACATAAGATTGGTCCAAAATATAAACCGTATTTTTAATTTTACATTTCTGAAAATGTGGATTTTTTCGCTGATATAATATCTCAGCATTCGATGTGTTAAAATTAATTGCGTTTATTGCCTGACGTATCTTGACATTGGTAGTCATATTAGATATTTACTTTATGGTCGGTTGAGGAAAACGTATAAAATTTTTGACGATTTTATTATTGAAAATCGTTTTTGAAAAGAAATTTTGGTTAAAAACAATTGTTGATCGGCCTCCGTATTCACCATGTAAAGACTATGTGTTTCGCAATACCGAAAATGAAAAAAAATGATTTTTTTTACTTTTGGAAAAAAATGTAAAAATGTGAAAAGATTTTTCAAAAAAAAAAAAAAACAACGATAATCGGCCTCCGTATTTGCCGCACATACACTGTGCTACTATTTCTGAAGATCAAAAAACAATAGGACAAAAATGTTGAGACGATTTTTTACTTGAAAAAAATTGTAAAATGTGAAAAGATTTTTTTGAAAAAAATCGACAGCGTTGATCGGCTTCTGTATTCGCCACACATGGACTATGCGACTTTTTTCTATTTCCGAAGCTGTAAAAATACACAATGGGACCAAAATTAAAACACTGGGGCAATTTTTTACTTTTTGAATTTTTTGGAAAGAAAAACTACAACACTATAGTGCCTCAGCTTTCATATTCGCCGGACGTGACTTTCTGCGACTACTTTCTACTCCAGAAAATGGTAAAAAAACGTAAAAGGAAGGCGTCTTTTAAGAGATAAAGACAGAATCGTTGAATCGACTAAACATTATATTAAAAATTGCAATAAATCTTAACTAAAACTAAACTAAACAGTGGCCTTATAACCCTGGGGCGGGTCTTTGCCACTGGAGGACACCTCCATCTCAGTTATGATGCCATGACCGTAGACAGACGTTCTCCAGGTTATCTAGGCTCTTCGAATACGGGTCAGGTCGCCAGCCAAAGCCCAGGAATCGAGTTGTCACGCGCGGATTGTAACAATAATAATCAGACGAGGTTATGGCCAATTCGTATTTAATTTCACGGTCTGATCGGGTGCTACGGGCACCTCCTGTAGCACACACGTCACCGAATAGGCCTGGATAGCGGCCTGGCTCCTCATAGCTCCGAAGAATCTACGAAACTACGATTGTGCCCAACCTCCATCGCCACCACGTCTAATACCGACACGCGACAACACTCGACTCTAATAATAAATTTTGATTAAATTTTGATTAATTATTTATTAAGAATAAATCCTCATAAATAATTAATCAAAAAGCTGAATATAACCGCATAAATACTACCGTGTAAAAAAAATATACGATTTCTTCTATTGTGCATTTTTATAGCTAAGAAAATATATATATATATGCACTCAACTCTTTTTTACATGATTTTGTTGTAACATGGTCCAAAAAAAATAAAGAATACATATTTTTACTATATTTTTACACGAATTATTTGCCCTAACACGATTCCCGGAAACAATTAAGTTTAATATTTTCAATTTCGCGCAGTATTGCGTCCCGAAATTTGAGTAAACGGCATCGCATTGCATACGGTGTATCACTTTTTAACACGGTTTTTTGTGTAACGTATCCACCGTGTAAAAAAATATTTGTGCGTATAAATGCTCTGCTAAGTACGTCGTGAGGATTAATATGCGAGGAGAGACGTATGTCCCCATTATTTTTTTCCATAAATCCGATCCTAATTAATAATCAATTATTTTCAACATACTATCCGTTCGAATCGAATTAATTGCGAGTATAATTAATATGCGAATTACGCGGGTAACCTCCAATTTGATTGATATCAACTGTCATCGGATATCAAGGTGATTTTAATTAAATGTATAAACGCCCGTGTATTCATTTAAAATGTTGACGTTCGCTGGTATTGCGCACGGTGAATTTGGCATGAATTGTAATTAATGGCAATATAAAAATTGTAATGTGTGTAATTGTTATTCTGGCTACTTTGTAACGTAACACATAAATGTAGAGCGGCCCATAAATAACGCGCTAACTATTCGATAATAACCGCCAGGTGCAGGGCGGCCCAACCGGCCAAAAAATATTATTTATAATTTGAATAATAACGCCGTCGATGGAGCGGTGAGTGATGATGACAGAAATTAAATTGACATCGATCGGGGGGTATCGATTCCGGCCGACATCGAAAAATAAAAACGATAACACGATGAATAATGTTGCGGTAAAACTCAAAAAAAAAATGGTTTATATAATCGGGTTTTATTTGTTATATCCGATTTCACGCTTTGACGTTAACGCGTAATGCGATACGCGTTCTTTTCGATGGCTACACGCTTTGGTGATTTTTACAAAAAAAAAAAAAAAAAAAACAATTTCAAAACTGATGTTTGTCTCAATATCGATGGGTTTTTTTTTTGGGTCGACCGCAAAAAATACTTATTCATCACATCGAGAGTCCTTATAAAGATATACATTTTATATTTATATATACATCCATGCAATTAAATGACTAATTGTTAATTTAAAACAATTATGCATTAAAACTTAGTATTAAACATTCCAGTCAAATAAATATATTATACTATACGAGTTAAGCAACAATAGCCACGGTTAGTCATTGGATATATTTTTTTATTTATGTGTTTATTTAATATTTTGCGCAATCATTCAATATTAATATATGAATACTTGCAAAGTTCAAGGTGTCAATTATTTTTTTAGCTAAGATTTATTTTATTGTAATTGTAATACTTAATAAAAACATAATTTATTACCTAAGCGATACTTAAAAAACATTGAAGTTTGATACTTAATGTTATCGCAATTTAATTGCTTAATAATTTAAATGTATATATTTTGCAGTGTTTCTCAAACGCGATTATAATAAAAAAATATTTATTTTACGCGGATTTTAGCCGACAATTGCATTTTATTCAATACATCATTTGATCGATGATTTTTTTTTAACTTAAGCCGTAGAAAATGAATAATATCTATTTTACGCGGTTTTGAATTACTATTGCTCAATAAACGGACGAATTACATTTTTACACAAAATTTCACTTACTCACTATATTTATTGCACAGTGTTTCTCAATCGTAAACTTATTATATCAACATAAAAAAATATTGAATCAGTATTTTTTTACGCGGTTATGAAATAATTTTTAACACTGTGTTTTTTAACAATAATAATAAAAAATATGAATACATAGACAAATGTTTATCTGGACAAGTTTTTTGGCCTTCTTGGGTTTATTTCTATAATGACCTAATTTTTTAAATGCTCAAGCTTTCTTCTTAATCAATCATAACATTTTCTTGAAATTCAATTAGTTTAGAAAGTCCTACGATTTTTTTAAAAAAGCTTTCAACGAACTCTCATCGAAAATCATCTAATATTTAAACAACTTGGGATAAACGTTTTTTTTAATATTTCATAAAAGTATAATATATTAAACTTAATCAATATGATGCGATTTTTGCGAAAAAAAACACACTACTCTGGGCCAAAAAAATATGTCCATGGACTGTATTTCTTGTTAATCTAAATCGAAAATTTTGTTTTATATTGTAACACGACTTTTTTACACGGCTGCATATAGAAAAAAAATCTATCGTGCAAAAAATATTCATTATCATTAATATTATGATATAAATTACTATTTTTTTTTCATTATGATACTTAAAATGGAGCTGCGGTTAAAAAAAGTTGAGAAACACTGATAATAAAATATATATTTATACGTTATCATAATCAACCGGATGTACTGTCTTAATAAATTTAAGCGATTAGTTACCCTATATACGTATATTAATTTTATTAATCGTTAATTTTTACACGGTCTTTTTTTACGCGACTAAATTTATGACTAGAATAATTTAATACTATGTTTAATTGGGGAGAAATCGACTGATTTCTGATTCTTTCGCAGATTAGGAACGAAATAAAGGTCAATTCATAGGTTGACTTTGATTCGATCCTTTCTAGATTCTAAGAGCCAGCGTCTACGTACCTGAGCTGGGTCTGTCGCTGTATCTGGTGCAGTAGACCCACGCCGGCCAGACTATGGGTCCGTCGCCTTTCTTCTCCTCGCTCGCGGCCAGCTCCTGCTTCGACAGATCGATGGGAGCACCGGGTTTATCACTAGCACCACTACCACCAGAACTAACACTACTGCTCGTCACCAAATTGTTTTGCAGCGAGGTGCCACTCTTCAGATCGGTCAGTCTCGATTCGACGCTCAGTCTTTCGCTGGCCAGTCGCGAGCTGGTGGCGCTGCTGCTCAAGCTGGCGCCGCTAGGGCTGCTGCCTGAGCCGTTTTTAAAGTAATTATTGCTATCTTTGGATTGTGGATGGAACGCGGCCGACTTGGCCGCGCCGCCGGCGAACGTCGGGTCCTTGAGGTTCGCGTGGTGATGCAGAGGAACTTGGTGATGCTTGGAGGCGCCTGATTGCGACGGAGGATTGGCGCCGGGCGCTCCCAGCTTGTGTTTACCGTGGACGCTGCCAGATTTGCTTCTCTTGTGCAGCGGATCGGTGATCCTCCTACCGAAGTCGGCTTTCAAGATATTGTCTATGCTGAACTTCAGACCGTTGCGGTTGAGGAACGCGTCTTCGGCGCTCATTTGATTCGATTTGCTCGTGCCGAAGAGTCTTTCGTTGACGCTGTTGATCGACGTGTTGCCGTTCGTCGACGCTTTGTCGCGCTCCCTGGCTATACCCTTTCTGTTGCTCTCGACTAGATCTTCGTTGTGGTTTTTATTGGCTAATGAAAATCCGCTGCTCAATCCTTGCAGATGCTGTCCCATGTGCATCGCCACGGGATTGGCAAACGGCATCTGCTTGTAATAGCGCAGGTTCTGCTGCAATCCCGATTGTTGTCCGAGGACTGCGAAGTTGCTGAGCAGATTCAGTTTGCCGTCGCATCCCGGCGACGTTGGCGACAGTTGATTATGGGTGCTTTGGTTCGGCGATATTTCACTAGGGGACAATCTTGACATTGCAGGCACTGCACTCGTGGGGGAGTTTGATAAACTTTGGTGATTCGGGTGTATCTGCTCAACAGGTTGTAAGCCGTGATGGGGATTGAACAGCAGTCTATTTTGGTTCAAGAAGAGCAGGGGATTTGGCGCTATGGGGTTCGGTCTTAAGAGCATGTGTTGACTCGTGTGTAGGTTTTGACTGAGCTGAGATATTGCACTTAAATGTGATTGAATGTGCTTGAACGATGACAGATTCGGCACGTGGTTGGGCGGAGGGATAGAAGCCGGAGACGGAGTCGGACTCGATCTCGGTGACAGGATTTGCGAGTTGGCCGTCGACGAGGTTCTGTTTTCGCTGTCGAAGTTAGTCACTTGAGCTTCGTTTCCGACCGACAGCACCGTGTCTTCGCTGCAGCAACTGTTTTCTTCGACATCCTCCATGCGAGTCCTCGAGCGTTGGTTCGATGCCTTCTCTTCGTTCGATTCGTAGTCTGAATTGCTTCTATATGCCACGCGATCGGGCTTTCTCGGCGAATCTTCGTCTAGCGATGAGCTCTCTCTTCTGTGCAAGGTTGGCGAATACGATATCCTGTGGCTCTCCTCCACATGCGGCGATCTCACATAATTTGGCGTGTTTTCTAGTAATTTTTCCGTGGAGAAGACTCCGCAGGTCGCCGGGCTGACGCTATCCCTCTCCTGCTTCATCTTCAGTACGTTGTGCATCGAAAACGGAGAGTTCTGGAGAGATCCATGCATCGATTTGGTTTCTGGGGAGGTTGTACATCGGTGATCTTGTCCCGATAGCAGTAGCATGCTCGGCTGGTCCGATGGATGCTGCTGATAAGCGGGACCCGGGTCCGCCGGTGCGACCAGGAACGAGCTGGCGACTCTGGTATCGGGACTGGCCGGTTTGTACTCGGGGCTGGAGCCGTCGTTCTTCTCCCCGACGATGGAGTGACAACTGCCGTCGTTGGAGTCGTCGTCGCTCTGCTCCTGCATCTTGGCATGATTGCTCTGCTGATGATGCATTACATTCGCGCTTACCGCCGCCATTATTCGTTGCAGCTTCAGTCGTCGTGGTGCAGCATCATCTTACGGTCTGGAAGGAAAATATTAAATATTTTTTAATTAAAAAAGATTTTAATAACACGTTTAAATATTTTTTTTAAATGTACGCCTTAAAAAAATATATATTATCTATTTTTACACGATTTTGAATTACCATTGTTTATTATTGTTATATAATTTAAACATATGTATTGTACAGCGCTTCTCAAACGTGAAGTTATAATATTAAAAAAATATTTATTGTATGCGAATTCAATTTAACACTGATTTTGTTTAAGAATAATAAAAAATATTAATACATAAATAAATGTTTTATTGCCCTCTTGAGTTTATTTCTATGATGACTTCATATTTGTTTAAATGTTCACACCTTCTTTTTAATGAATCATAACTTTTTATTGAAATTCAATCCGTTTAATAAGTCTTACAATTTTTTTTAAAAACTCTTATTAAAAAACATTTAATAATTAACACAAATTGGGATATACTAATTTTAAATAAAGTCATTTAGCTAAGGACATTTAAAAGTGTAAGTTTAATATATATATATAGATAAAACATAGTTTTACTTTCAATCGATATATTTTTTTGTCAATTAATAAAATTTGGACAAAATCCTCCTGAGTTTATTTCTATTAAGACTATCTCTCGAATTATATTATTTTAAATGCTCACACCTTTTTCATAATGAATCAAAATATTTTCTTGGAATTCAACCAGCTTACTAAATAAGCTCTTATACGTTTTTTTTAAAAAAGCTCTGAATTAGTCGTATATTTATGACATCTAATAATTTAAAAATTGCATAACTTTTTCTTATAATAATCATATATTTTTCTTGACATTCAATTACTTTAG
Source organism: Philopotamus ludificatus (assembly GCA_022495035.1). Classification (NCBI taxonomy): domain Eukaryota; kingdom Metazoa; phylum Arthropoda; class Insecta; order Trichoptera; family Philopotamidae; genus Philopotamus; species Philopotamus ludificatus. Next base: position 26,063 of record JAGXCT010035306.1, read on the forward strand.
AAAGTCTTGCGATTTTTTTTAAATAGCTTTCAAGAAACTTTCATTAAAAGGCTTATAATAATTAACACAAATCGTGATAAACTATTTTTAAATAAAGTCATTTAATCAAAGACATTTTAAAGTATACAACTTAGTCAAAATCAATCGATATTTTTTTAGACATAAATCTATTGTGATTATTTCTATAATTGCACTGTTTTTTTTTTTGGTATTTTATGAACTCTATCTTATATACACGGTTGTAATAAAATTAATATTTCATTTTATTTTAAAAAACTTGTATTAAATAAATTAATAAAATATATTTTCATTGATAATTTTTTTTACACGATTGCGAATTTTTTTAACGCTGAAAATGAAATATATATTTTTAACAGAAAATCACATCAAAATCACATGATAAATGTAAATGATTAAAATATTCATGTCATTTTTGATATTACCAAAATTAAAGTTCATAATTTCACTGATTTTTGTTTTAAAAAAAATATTAAATAAATATTCTGATTAATTCGGTACGACTTGGATATATTTCTTAAGAATTGCATTGAATACAATTGTTCAATGTCATAAAATCTTGTAATATGTTGAGGATTTCACAGAAAAAGACGTCACAACAAATTTCCCACGCCCGTGCTAAAAGGACGATTTCTCTAAAGTCGATTAGTTTCGGTTCCATTTGTATCTATTTATCGATTGTTCCTCGATTGTTCCCTGAAGTATTTTGACACAACAAAGAGCAACAGAACGTGCTGTTCGCCACCCAAGAATTTGTCCAAAAACACAATAGACCACATGTTATTCTTTGCAACGATCCGCAAGGACGATTTCAGCATTGAACCACTTAATTAATCGGCGATCGCTGATAAAAATCGCATATTTGACAATGTCATAATATTTGCTCGACGACATTTGATCGATCGGCGACGGCAAACATTTTATTTTCAAACATTGTACAATCGTCACGTTTTTTTTTTGTCGCTTTGTCGCCTTTAAACAGAGACCACCTTTGTTAGTGGCGTCGTAAATCTCCATCAACAAAAAGGTGTGTGTAAACAATACCGTTTTACATTCGTGGGAATGTATCAATTAGGTAAAAGTTTTGTGACACCTTGTGCCAAGACAAGAATACGATCATTGTGTTTTGAGGTCCACGTCTATGATTCGGCTCGCCGACCCAATAATTCACAATACACGTTTGTTATCCGCGGTTTATTTATTATGTTGTATTATTTTAATCGGCACACGTGCAAATTAAATCAAAGAAACGGTTTCGACGTTGTAGTTTTAGTTCTTGTTACTGCGGCGAGTTAACGACGCCGAGGAATTAACAGCGCCGCCGTTAAATAATAGACGAATCAATTAAAATGCAAATGTAATTTTGGTGGAAACCGTTGTTTATTGCGTTATTAACAAGCCGAGTTAATTAAAAAATAAACTAATTAACGCCGCCATGAATAGCGCGTATCGAAAAATCGGCGACGCCGCCGCCATCTAGCGGCCCCTCCGCAAATCAAACAATTTCAAAAATAAATAACGGAAAACGTATCGGCGAACGCATTCGATCCGTTTGTTTATTTAAATATATATTATTTATTAGCATAATTAATACGCATCGAGTCGTGCAGATTTATGATCATAATTGTTCATATATGTACAAGTGTGTTTTATTGTAGATTTATCTCGGATTTATTGAACGTTTTATTCGTATGATAATTTAAATTGTTGATGTTCCTTTGTTTTATTCAATTATGAGTCATACGATAATGCGTTATGATTTTATTTGTGTTTTCGTTTGTTTTTTCGGTGTTTTTCATTGATGGCGTGTAGTTTTTCACGGGGGCGAGCGTTCGGGGCGCGCTTTTCCGGGTTTTCGACGCGATTTTTCTACATTTTCGCGTTTGTCGAGGTCGTTCGGGGTCTTTTGGCACTCGTCACTTACATTTAATATTCACTACGAGACCGTGCGACGCCATAGTTTCCGAAAGTGCGACGCGCGCTTTTCACGACGCGGGTGCGGCTGAGATGCGCGGCTGAGACTGGCGGCAGCAGGCCGGGCGGGGGGCGGAGCCGGCGGCGGGGCGGGGCCAGCAGTGGGCGGGGCCTGTTCCGCGGAAAACTCGCTTCTTGTGTGTTGGTGGCCGCCGTTTCCGACGCTTTTTACGCCATCTATTGGCCATATCGCGATTCATCGCAATAAAATATTAATAATTGCATAGGGGTGTGGGCGTGAGTTATTTCTAAGGGGCGATATCCCAGGACGAATCGGGACTTTATTCAATTCCGGATGAAAGGTAACAAAAACATTTTTTTGTAAGGATTTTTTTTACGCGGTTTTTGGAATAACGTATCCCATTATTCATTGTCGCAGAATGTTATGATTTTATGTCACAATATATTAATACAACGATCAATGAGTAAATTCACCTACTAACGGATGCTTTGATTCACGAAGACTTGCAAGTTGCCAACAGCATTTTCTCACTTATGATTCCGACTGAAAACGGGCTTTAAATTGTATAAATAACTTATGAAACCAAAAACATAGACGTGAATAATATTATGTACTTTATGGGTGATTGATGAAAAGATTAAAATGAAAAAAAATGGTTAAAAACAACTGTTGATCGGCCTCCGTATTCGCCACTTATAGACTATGTTATTCCCAATCCCGAAAATATAAAACACACAATAAATATAAACATTAGGGCTATTTTTTACTTGTGGAAAAAATGTAAAAAATTGAAAAGACTTTTTTGAATAAAAAAGCTTCAACGATAATCGGCCTTCGTATTTGCCGCACAAGGATGTACTACTATTTTCTATTCCCGAAGATGAAAAAAGACGATTTTTTACTCTTTTAAAATGTAATAATGTCAAAAGATTTTTTTGGAAATTAAAACTACAACACTATAAGGCCTCAGCTTCCATATTCGCCGGACATGGCTTTCTGCGACTACTTCCAACTGCAGAAAAAAGGGGGAAAACGTAAAAAAGTCTTGCCAAAATTGAATAAAAAATTGCAACAAATCTTAATAAATAATTATTCCAAAAGTTGTTTGAGTATTACCGCATAAATAGCCGTGAAAAAATAAATAATTAAACTCAACTCTTTTTTTTACACAATTTTGAAATAACACGGTCAAAAAAAATAATGAATACATATTTTTACACGAATTATTTGTTCTAACAATGATTCCCAGAAACAATTACATTTCGCGTTATTGCGTCCGATGTTTGAATAAACGGCATCGCATTGTATCAACTTTTTACACGGTTTTTTGTGGAACGTATCTACCGTGTAAAAAAAGAGTCGAGTGCATGCCTTTTAAACACATTGTTTTTCAGAAATATGGTATCTTACACTACCATTGAGGTATCTAACGTTGAAAAAAAATTATTAACTAAACAGCTATATTTAATTAATAATTTTAATATTTAAACTTATTAATTTATCTTATTCATTTTTCCTATACCTATGTAAAAACAATTAAAGATCATTAATTTATATTTATATCGATTTTTCGGTTTTTTTTGACAGAATCTTTTTATTTTATTATTAGCTGAAAATGATTATCGCTGATTTTATGAGCTGTATTGTTCCCTGACGTATTTTGACATTTGTTGTCGTCGAAACATTTTCATTAGATTGACGTTTTCAGTGATTTGACTTTTGAAAAATGTGGAAAAAAATTTTGGAAAGAATTTTTGGACAAAAACATTTTTTTTGTATTCTCCGTACATGAGCTACGCGACGTCTTCCCATTCCTAGAGTTGATAAAAAGCATAAAAAGACATGGTTCTATTAATATTAAGTAGATAAAGACTGAATTGCTGTAAAAATGGAAAAATCGCTACTATTTATATGTATATGAAATATGTTTTATATTAATTGTACGATGAATTGTGAAATAATAAATTGCCGTATTGAGATTATATTTAAAATTAATCATATCAAAAATTTGCAAAATATTTTTTTGCAATATTTAAATAATTATTTTAATTAAATCCAGCAGCGAGCTGCAATCAAATTGCAAAAAAATACATATTTAGCATGAAAAATTCATTAATAATTTCTCAGTCAAAAAATATATGCACACACACACACATTTGCGCAACAGATAAACTTGTAATTAATTACGTGCGGTTTCCAAAATTACAGCGATTGTTTCCTAAAGCAGGATGTGCACAGTGCCATGTCAAACAATGGCCGGTAATTAAACCGCGTTCAAAAGTATCATTACGCCCGTTGTCCAAACAAATGGCTCTTGTTCCGTGCTGTTGACCTCCGGCTCCGGGCCAATCCTATTGAGCAATCACCGAATAACAACGAAAAAAAGCCACGATAACCGCTGATTTACAAGTCGATGATTTATTGTGCAAATATTTATTTTTTTAATTTAATTTATAGGTATTGTTTGCGCGATAATTACGCTTTTTTCCTAATCATATGTTGTCGTATTTTCATTATGAAAATGATTTACGACGTGCATGTTGCAGAATCAAGAAGATTTTTTTACTCTTATTATTATTTGTCATTTTTTTATATATATATTTTCTCGCTGGCGAAAGCTAGTCGTAAATCAGCAACGGCCGCCGATAACACCGTATCGGGTTTTTGCATTTTTGCACATTTAACGCCATTAATACCCCGTTAATTCGAGCGCTGAATTCCGGCAGGAATGTCGCAAGGTGACGGAGCATTGCGACCATTACCCCTCCCCCCGATAAACGTTTAATTCGCACGTGCGGTTCGCGAGCCCCGTAATGACACGTTCGCGGACGCCTCGGACACGGGCGCGAAACAAAATGGCGGCGCGATTATTGCCGCGAGCCGGTTTTTGTTTTATGGCCAAACAGATGTTGGCGTGCGCATGTAATGCGTAATGTATACAATTTCCGAGCCCGTCGACACTCTGCGCGCTAAAAGTATCACTTAGCGGACGTTGACAACCCCTGGCCACTCGGACACGCAAACCAGCGGCGCCCAACCGCCGGATCTCGGCGGTCGGGTCGAGCCTACGACCCTACAAATACCAAGATTCGCCTCTTATAAAGAGACATTTATTGCTCGGAACTATGAATAAAAAAACAGATTTTTTTATGGAACTTTTTTTATTTGCCTAAAAAAGTCTAAAAAATAAATATTATAAATAATTTGCAATTGCGAAAAAATAATAAAAACAATAATATTCGCTGCTGTTGCCAAGGGTACGATGTTTTTTTCTCGCTCGCATCCGGTACGATGTGCCGTGTGCTAGTGAAACGTGCGAATGACACGTGATGCGGAAGCTCAGGCTGTTGCGAGACATCGCCGAGAGCGTTGTTGTTTACGCGTCATTTGATTTGTTTAAAAAATCAACCAATTGGTGAAGAATTCATCAATATCTTGATTTGAAATGCTTGGGGTCCCCGAGAGACCCCTTCGGTACGATGCGTTTGTTTTCGAGCCGCTATGACGGATGGGCCGTTGAGACGCTGGCATATGAAATAAAAATCTGAGATTCATCAAAATACAGTCAAGCCTCCTATAGCGCTCCCTGCTATAGAGTAACGTGTGCAACAGTGCCTTCTATAATGCTCTCTTTTAGGTCGACGTTTTCTACAAAACGCTGAATTTTAAATGTCAAATTACAAAAAAAATGCATAGATTGACACAATTAAAGATCAATACCCTCTACTTGACCAAACTAAAAATAGATGAAGGTCATTATAAATATGCAAATGAAAAATAGTTTTATTTATGGATTTCGTTCAATTTACAAAATACTAATACCTATTCCTAAATTTTGTATGGGTGCTTAGTCTTCTAAAGCATGGTCCCTATCTCGACGCTATAGGAGGGTTGGCTGTACGTATCCCAAAATCATTCTAAAAAATCGAATTTATCCAGGGGCGTACGGTAGTGTTGATGTTGGGTGTGCTGAATGTGGAAAAAAAGTTTTTTTTTTAATGAATTTTATTATTATTTATTGTTTTTGCCACATAATTTTCATTTCAATTTGCAAAACGTCGTCTTTTTAAACCTTGAAATAAAAAGAAGTCGCAGGCAGCTATCTCTGGTGAATGCGGAGGCTGAGGTTTTTTTTCCAAAAATTCCTTTCACATTTTATATTTATTCAAAAGGTAAAAATCTCCAAGCACTCAAAAACTGAAGCCTTTTTTACAGAAAACAATATAGAAGGCATCCAATATGGACGGATACCAATGTCAAGATACGTCATGACAATTAAATCAACATTCCTTATTCTATAAATTGTGTTTTCTATAATCATTCCTAAGTGATCGTGAAAAATGCATTATTTTTTTTAGTAAAAAATAATTTGTCCATTTACTTGAGCTTAATAAAAGAAAATCGGGTTAAAAGGATGACTTTTATTTAAAACTAATGCAATTAAAATTTATTTTAGTTAGATAAGTACTCGGATTCTCAGTTTTTCAATGGCATTTAATTGAATTACCAAAAGATTGCCGACGAATGACCCGGTGTCTCATCTTCGACCAGTATACATAAATGGTCATATTAACAGTTTATCGACCACGGCTCATTATTCATTCAAATTCCTTGAAAAGCCACTCGAACGGCGTAATAAATTAATATCTAAAAAAAAATTTCAACGCAGACCTTATTACAGAAAAGGGTCGCGTCACATTAATCGACAACATGGTCGGTCGTTTCGTCATTTTAATCGATTAACCGTATTCGCACATTGCCGATTGACTTGTCGACCGATACTATCGATAAGCAGATAATTAACGTAATTGCAAGGCGCGTCCAAATTGCTCCAAAAGTCTCATTATCCGAGCATTGAACTTTTTTCCGCATCGAAAAATAATATATACGTACAATCGACCCTCATATAACACGCTTTCGATTTTTGTATAACAAGATGCGGGAGCCCCGTCCATATGGTCAGATTGTGCGGCGCACACAGGCGCCCGAAGGATAGATGCGCCAAGAGGCGCCAATTGGGGACAAATTGAAAAATATATAATATTATTTCATTAAACTTTATTAAAATAGAAAAAAAAACGATTAAAATCCTATTTTTTTCATAAAATGATGAGAATTCATTATTTTATGAATATTCATCATTCTTTCAAAGAAGATGTTAACATCCATTCAGTCATTCAACATCTCGAGACATGTGTTATCTTCAATACACAATTTTAATATTTAATCTGAAATTTTCTCTGAAGCTCTCTGACGATTTGGTGTGCACCCTCGGCCAAGCGAATCGCACGCTTTAGATCAATACTGCGTGCGTTATCTCTACGATCGATTTCGGGTACCTTCCCATTTTTTGCCGAAAAATAAACAATGCCATTGTTTGAAGGATATCCTCCTCCGTCGTTATGCGAAAGTTTATGGATCAATTTCATTCTGACTTTCGTCTGATGATTTATTTTGTGAAGTGTCGTCGATAAACGTAAAAAAATATTTAATCTAAAATATTGAAAATCTTGACTCTGTGACAGAAAAAATATTCATATATTATTATTTCGTGTAAATTGCGATAATACCTAATAACGTTTAGCAAATTTCAGAAAAATATCATTTAAATAGGGTATTTGTATCGAGGAATGTGATGAAAACCCTCATTGTTCAAGATAATCATCAAATTACACCAATTCCTCGATGTACGCGGTAGATACGTTCCAAGAACCAAACGTATAAATCGAAACCGCGTAAATTGAGACTTCAAGTTCATACAAAAATGATAGATAGGTTCCAGAAAATAAAAATCCGCTAAATCGAGACTTCGAGTTCATATAAAGTAACGGGATAGGTTCCAGAAAACCGCGTAAAACGAGGCATAAAAAAAATACAATTTTATTAAGAAATAGATTTAATAAATCGACATTTAAATTTTATAAATATCCTCTAACGTATGAGGTATATTTATAACTGATCAGGGATCCGAGGACACTTCTAACAGTTGGCTTCTGCTTTTTTTTTTAATTTATACGAACAGTAGATTCATTCAGTTTCTATAAGCTTTTGCAAGAGATGCAAAAAAAATTTATCAATTTTGACGTACTGCACGCGCAATGGAGGAGGTTACAGACGTCTGGTCGTTGAAGTGGGAGTAATCTGATGCAATAATATGCATTTGAGTGACACTTGCCACAAAATATGTTTGATTTCTTAAAAAAAATAAAACCGCGTAAAAGTGAAACCGCGTAAATCGAGGGATTGGTGTAGACGAATTATATTTGAGAATCGCTTTAAAACTTCGTATGATGTTTTAATAGAGTTTATCTTGGAAACTGGAAAGCTAATTGGTATTAGAACGATGAGAAAAAAATAAAATTAGCTTGGTTTAAGTAGTGGCGTCGCCAAAATTCCACGATTGATGGATTCAAAAATGGAAACTCGTCTTAAATGGAACAAGAAAAGAAAAAATTGGACTCATATTCTCTAACGAATCAGAAGAAAAACGAGCATTCCACTATTTTTAGGTAGTAAAAGACGATTTGAAAATTCTAATAAGCAATTCTCGATACATAATACATAAAATCCAAGAAAAATACCACCATTCCGCATATAAAATATCATAATATTAATATTAATAAACTGTAATAGTATTTAATTCGCGGAAATAGTATCCGGCGCCTGTGTGCAGAACTAAACGCCGCTGGACGTCTGGTGTGCCTAAAAAAACGAAATACATCCAATCGCTTATATTGTTACACGTTATTTAATCTTGATTTAAAGAAATATAATTAATTTTCATTAATTATTATATTATATTCGGATATTTTACTCTCTTGGCGCCTCTAATATTCCGGCGCCTGTGTGCGCCGCACAGTCTGGCCATATGGATGGCGCGCATCTGGATGAAACAGTGTTTGGAATTGGAAAGAAAATGACACATTAAACCTACAGTTATTAATGTATATTTTATAAATTAAAATAAATGTAATATACGTATATGTTATTATAGGTGTACCGGAAAGAAACTATTTTACATAGAGATGTTTAAGCTCAGTTAGTGCTCGTACGTGATAGTGTAAAGATCTCTGTAATTTTTATTATTAGTAATACTATAGCTTGACTTGGCTAAGAAGATGTCCAGGACTTCAGCATTGCATCCTGATTTTTCGCGATCAAGATTTTAATGGCATCGAGGCTACTAAAAAACATTAATTAGATTTATGGTCAAGCTCACACAGTCAACATGTGTTAAATTTTGGTATAGAAAATTTAAATCAGGCACAGTGGTGGATTCAGCACTTGAAAGGTCCTAGGCACAATTCAATATTAATCCCCCTGCCCCCTCAAAATATTTTCACAATCCCTAAACCCTTTAATGTGCATTCTACGCGCACGTTTTTTTATTCAATTTGTAATGTTTTGAGTACATAATTAAATTTATATAAAAGACATAACAAAATTTGAACTTTTATTGCTGGTTCTCTCTTTTTTTATGAGTTTCTTAATGATCGATATTAGTGATCTTGATGTTTAAAAAAACATATTTTTTAGAAAAATTCAGGGCCCCCCTGAGGACCGAGGTCCTCGGGAGGACTGTATGCAAAGAACTCCGATGCATTGCATTGTTTTAGCTTAATGTACCTAATTGTGATGAAATAAAAAGTCGTTTGGAGAGCTGTATTATGAGGCTCCTTGAGAAATAATGAGGCCCCAGGCGCGAGCCCTATTCGCCACTGACTCTAACGTTATTTACCATAACTTCAGAGTTCATCTCATTAATGTCAAGATCCACATGATTTTGCGAGAGTTCGTCAGAAATTAATTCATAACCATCGATGGCATTGTGCTAGGTAATATCTTATATTGATCTTCCCGTTCCCTGTCGGTTTTGGATTTCTTGCTTTGGATTTTGCTCCAATAATTGAGATTCATTACAAAAACCAAGCTGATGATCGTCGACAAGAGTAATCAGCTATCCCGATCTGTTAATCTTCCGGATCTGGAAAGGGTTGAAGAGTTTCTTTATCTCGGATCACTACTTATGAGTAACGGAACTTGTGAGCCGGAGATAAGAAGGCAAAAATAAGGATGGCAAAACAGGGGGATATCCAAAAAGACAAAAAAACGTTTAGTGCAGAGTCTGGTATTCTCAATTGTTATTTACGGCGTAGAAGCCTGGACAATAAAGGAAAATATGAAAAAGAAAATTAACGCCTTTGCAATGTGGTGCTAGCGACGCCTGCTGGGAATACCTTGGACCGCTAAACGCACAAACGTGTCTGTCCTAAAAGAAATGAGGAACTACAAAGAAGGCTGACTTTTGACCATATGTCTCAAAAGGATTCTTAGATACTTTGGACATCTTGCCAGAAGAAACGATAGCCTGGATAACTCGTCGCGCTTGGAAACGTACAAGGACCTACAGAAAAGGGCAGGGAGCCACCTGCTGGAGCGACCAATTGAAGACTACCACAGGCTCCACTGTAGTAGCTGCAATGCGGGATGCAGAATTCAGAGAATCCTAGAAAGACAAAATCAATTCTTGGAACAAGAATGATCACGATCCTCAAACATGAGGGTGTCGATCAAAGAAGAGGTTGCGGTTCACTGGTACAGTTTTAGATAATTTTATATTCAAATTTATCAATAATTCAGGCGTAAATTGCGGGAAATAAAAATGTAAAAGCGGGTATCATTGTACTAAAATGAAACGGGACTGCAGAAATTGTACGCAAATAGCGGGAAAACGTGAATTCCGGGCATATAAAGACGGCAATTGAACGTTTCACTCGCACTCAGCACATCGTACTGGATGCGAACGAGAAAAACATCGCGCCCGTGGCAACAGCAGCGAATATGATTATTTCACAATGATTATTTATAATTTTTTAGACAAATACAAAAAAAGTTTGTGACATGTAGGATTTATGTTAAAAGAGTTACTGGAGAAAAATCAAAAACTCGGCGTCCCAAATGACACGGATTTACATATCCGGTTATTTTCGCGTAGCCGTGTTGTACAAGGGCCGAGTGTAAATATTTATATCGCGTTAAATTCGCACACCTGTGACTTATTCCCTAATATTCGCTGCTCAAACAGCAATAAATTAACTTTGGACCTTTGCCGCAAGCAAATCTTTATTGGAATCGAATAGCAATTAGGAATAATAGCACGGGATTCGGGAGCATGAATCGTTTACGCTAATAAATTGCCACGCCAGTTGAGACAATAAACAATTGGCTTATCTCTTGGCCCAGCAGACCGTGTTGTATAGCAGGGGCGGGCAACCCGGCGGCCACGGCGATCGCTTACGCTAAGCGTCGGGAAATTTTTGCGTCGCCCATTTTTCCCGGAACGCAAATATTATCCGGAAAAGGGAGACCCTCGTCACGAGTGAGATATTGTCAGAGTGTGTGATTTTAATTAAAAGCCAGTCTGATTTAATTGCTTCATATCTTGCTGAATTAAAGCCAATCCAAGTTGCGGAATTTCATCCAGAACTAATTAATAGTTCCCTATTCGCAACCCTTGAAACGAGACGGTGGCGTCGTCAACTGACGATCTTAATAATAATAATATAAAAAGAATACATAAATATATTTTTAACGACTTAAATTATATTAAAAACGAAAATAATAACAGCGTAAAAAAATAATTGATACGCTTTATTGAGACGTGTTACATCAGAACCGTGTAAAAAAAATATTCAAATTAAATTAGACGTAATTTAAATATATTATTTGTTAATTAGAGTATATATTTCATTAATTTTCTACCCCTTCCTCGTTCAGAATTAATCTCAACCGACTTGATTGACAGCGTCACGCTGGATGTTCAAAAAATTTTAATTCAAATTCGAACATTAAACGCGATCGGTCACACTGGCGATGAAAAAAAATATATATATTCATCCCACTGTGTAAGTGGGTGTTTATTTTCTCTCTAAGAAAATTAATTTAAATTATTACTTAACACCTCCCTCATCCCTGTGTATGTTTCCAGTTCATCTTTCTCCTCGTTTTTGGTCCATGCTCAATCTTCCCCTTGTATAAGTCGTTTCAAAGGGAAAGAATTAAACAAATTATCGTTGAAGTATTTCTCACATTATCTGAAAAAAAATCCGTGGTCAGACGCTCTCAATCCGTCTTTAAAAAAATATCAAAATAAATATAATAAATAAAACTCGCGAAATTCAATGACGCCGATATTGATATTGCCTTTTATTTATATTATATAAGAATTAATACATCATTTTGCACACCTTGAATTAATGAAGTAAAATTTTTGAAAATCGATGAGATGAATAAAATATAATTGGCGCCATTAAATTTCGCGAGTTGCTGCAAGACAACAAGTTCATTGCCTGATTACATCTTACATTATAACTTGTAAAATTTTCTGCAATACATATATTGATATACTATATCTAAATGAATTTATTTAATGCTTTAAACCAAATTAAAATATTAAGATCATGAAATATGTCATTAATTTTATTAATCAAAAATATTTTTTTAACACAAGAGTAATGTATTAAATTGTAATATTAAGCATAAATTCAATACAAATGGGTTTACTGTACATGTTTTTATAAAAAAATATAATGAATAAAAAACAGGGATGTTAAAAATCAGTCCAAGAAAACTCGCGAAATTAATTGACGCGATATCGATTATTATTTCTTAATTATATATATATATATTCATTTGAATTGAAAGCCCCTGGACGAATAAATTGGGGGCATTTCTTTTAAAGGCGATGACTCTCAGGTTTTTCTTTCAGCCCAAGTGGAGAATGCAAATAAAAGTGTAGAGCACAAATAAAAGTAGATCTAAAGCGTTTTTTTTAAGTTAAGTTGTTCTTACTTACAAATATAGCTTGTCTCGAAATTATTAAAACAAAAAAATTAAATTAATCAACAAAAAAATATCCCAACGATAGTATTAATTAAAATATTTTTCATTAAACATTTACATATTTTATGCGTCCTCTAGTTACGTATAATTACGTTTTTCATCTTAAAAAGTGAAGGTTTTTTTTTACAGCAAATACTTTCAGGTCACCTTTATGATGGAGCAGTGTGACTCGGGTGAAATATCTAAAAGAAAAACGCTTTAAGGGTGAATTGTTAATTTAACCGGTCGTTAAGTTTACATCGCCATCTAGTGTTTCCTCTCCTTTTTTTATTATTTTTAATTAGTTCTCTCAAATTGCCTTTTCTTCTTAACTACGCTTTTTTACTAGTACGTCATCCCTCCTTTTTTTAAACCCCCGTGCTAAATTTCCGCTTTAATTACAAAGTTTTTTTAGCGATAGGTAGGAAAGGGGACAAGGTATTAAATTCAAGGGCTAATGAATTCGCTCAAATTGGAAATATATTCGTTTAAAATCACCGAAATTAAAGTTTCAATAAATCGTCTGTGTATAATAAAAAATATATATATTTATTATACACATTATTTTAATTTAATTACTAAACGCAATTTGAATATTTTTTTAATTTTTTGCACGATACTAACATATTTTATTTATTTGATAAAATCTTCTGAATATTTGCACAATCTAAGTATTTTTATATATAAATGAAATAAGTAACATATTTTATTTGATAATTTTTAGAATATATCTCAGAGTGCAATTATTATTTAAAATAATTAATATAAAGCAATTTTATGATTTACTAAATATTTATCAGCTATGAAATGAAAGGGTAATGAAATTTAAAAAAATATTGATAAAATTGTCTCAATCGATGTTTTTATCATATATTATAATATTAAATCATTGAATTTATTGTATATTTACTCTTATTTATGTGTATTATTTTGCTTTTGACATATCGTAACGTTGAGCGTATGGCCGATATGCGCTCTGTTATGATTTCCACTTTAAAACGAGCTGTCTAACGTGTCATTATTTATAATTCTGATTTTACGCCGGTCGCGTCGAATTGGTGAGTGTTATCAGCCGAATTGTAATAATTTAATGTTAAAATAAGTATTTTTATTGATAACAACAATATAATTGTTGCTAAAACGTTATCATTCAACATTAACATAAGTACACACGATTTGCATGTTGAGGTTATCAATCTATTTATATCCCCACAGTACAAATATACTCTGATGAAATCGTATATGAAGTTGTGCAATTCAATTTATTATCATTGCAGAGTTACAATGACTGCGGAAGACAATAAGCAAGCTCCTACCGAAGGAGACACTGCTCAAAGCAAAAAAGCTGCAAAAAAGTTGGCGAAAGAAGCCGAAAAGAAGCAAAAAAAGGCGGAACATAAGGTATATAAATATCATAATTCATCGTCGTCACTCTGCTTGTTAGAAATCCAACTCTAATCTTATCAGTGCGATCTTTGAAAAGTCCAGTGTGTCGTAATATTTTATTGCCGTTTAATATATTTAGGCCTAATCGTTTATTTTATATAAATATAGGCGGCAACGCAACAAAATCCAGCTGCCGACGATGCCGTTGAAAACACACCTGATTTTTCTGTCGGCAAATATGGACCTATGAAATTGATTCAATCGACGGGAGAATTTCGTGATCGGATTTTCACGGATGTTAAAGACATTGACGCCAAATGTGCTAATACAATCATATGGGTCCGAGGTAACCAATCGATACACATAAATTAATCAATTATATATAATAATTAATTACCGATTTTAATTCAGGACGTCTGCATACATCGAGAGCCAAAGGTAAACAATGTTTTTTGGTTCTGAGACAACAATCGTCGACGATACAAGGGCTATTGAATGTATCGGCCGATGAGGGAATCAGCAAGCAGATGGTGAAATTCGCCGGAAGGTATTGATCGATCCGAATATAATTACGATGATGATTTTTTTGTTATAATACGTTTGTTTTACAGCGTACCCAAAGAGTCTATTGTGGACGTAGAAGCCAAAGTCGTCACCGTTGCGAATCCGATCGATTCGTGTACCCAAAAATCTGTGGAATTGTACGTCAAACAGATCTTCTTGATTTCGGCGGCCAAAAATCAACTGCCGCTACTCATCGAAGATGCGTCTCGTCCGGAAAAATCAGATGTAAAATTTATTTCATATAATATTTCTTCTTAAATTCATATATTAAGGAGAGTGGAGAGAAACGTCATTTCTTTATTGAGACAATTTAATTTGAACAAAAACTGTACAATATTATTCCGTTAAATGTTTTCCGTTGTTATATATAATCCAGGTAGTTTTTTAATACAACTTTCTTAAAATTCCGGAGGTTCTTTTGTTAAAATACGACTCCGAGTGATTTCGGACTTGTTTGGCATTTGTAATTTTTTTGCATCTCGAAGTAAATGACTTGATAAGATGATGATCTGAAGGTGTGACATCAGCTGAATATGGCGGATATTGCAGAATTTCTAATTATTCCCAAAACATCCCACCAAATAAAAAGAGTACCTTTTTCAGTCAATGAAGGCCAAGGGGTAGACACAGGAATCCGATTAAAAATCGTTGTTTTTTATTCACAAATTGGTATAGAGGACTCAATTCTCATCCCCAGTACCGATCCTTCTAAGAAATGGATCGGTTTCATATCTTAACAGTAAAGATCAAAAGATGGTTATTTGTTAGGAATAGGCCTCTACAGAATAGGCAGTTTTTTAATACCTCAAACCAAAAGTTCCATCGACTTAAAAAGGTGATAGACTGAAGATGCAACATCAGGTTGATGTTGTAGAACGTCTAAATCTAGCTCTCCTATTTTGTCCTGTGTAAATCTTGTTGCATTATCTTTCTGGAGAATTCATCTCTGATTATTTTCTAAAACTGATCGTTTTTTTATGCTGTACCTTCTTTATTCTTAA
This sequence comes from Philopotamus ludificatus, assembly GCA_022495035.1. NCBI lineage: Eukaryota > Metazoa > Arthropoda > Insecta > Trichoptera > Philopotamidae > Philopotamus > Philopotamus ludificatus. The sequence continues at coordinate 41,849 of JAGXCT010035306.1, forward strand.
TACTCGAACATAAAACATCTCTGTTGTAACAATCTGACTACGTTTTAATCATCCATAATAAATTATTCCCTAAACATTCTACAAAATACGAAAAAGTATCTTTATTAGCCAATAAAATCTCAGGGGTAGACCCATGTACCCGTATTTTTTTTTCTCAGAATAGCGCAGGTAACAACTATTTTAACAAACGGCCTTTTAAAATAATCCTTCACCATGGAGTACCGGGATTTTATGAGAATTCCTTGTTTGTTTTATGCGGATCAAATTTTACTAATGAGCTTTAGGTGTCATCGTTGATTTTAAAAGGTTTCTCTTATTTTGGTTCTTCATTTCATCCACTTTAAAACTTTTAAAATCATCTATAGCACTGTCGTGGATTCAAGATGTCTCTTGTAGCTTCGTTGGATTCAATCCTCTATCAAATAAAAACCGCATAAATACCACAAATCTGTCTCTTCAGTATCAGGCCGTTGCATTCTTTACAATGGGCCCAAAAGATCACTAACAGAACTTCAAAACGATACCAAACGCGATGTCTTAATTCATTAGCACCCGGAGACAAATTGATTTCAAAGTAACGCAACAAAAAAAAATGACATTTCTTTTCGTTTTTACTAATATTATTTTTAACAGGATCCTGAGGCTCTAAAAATACGCGTTAATCAAGACACCCGACTTGATAATAGAGTGCTGGATCTGAGAACCCCGGCTAATCAAGCGATATTCCGTTTAGAAGCCGGCGTTTGCAAACTATTCCGAGACATTCTCACCGATAGAGGTAACGTAAAAATCACCCTTATTGTAATTATTTAAATAATATTCATTTACGATTTGTGTTTTAGGATTTGTTGAAATACACACTCCGAAAATAATATCGGCGGCTTCCGAAGGCGGAGCTAACGTATTCACCGTCACCTATTTCAAGGGCTCCGCATATCTCGCTCAAAGTCCTCAACTCTACAAGCAAATGGCAATCGCTGCCGACTTCGATAAGGTATAATAAATATCCGAATACGCGTCAATTTAATTAATTAATTTATTAATCGGTCGATAAACGTTCAGGTGTTTACGGTCGGCGCCGTATTCCGTGCCGAAGACTCCAATACGCATCGTCATCTCACCGAATTCGTAGGATTGGATCTCGAAATGGCATTCAAGTTCCATTATCACGAAGTATTGGACACAATCGGTCAAACGTTCACCGATATGTTCAGAGGACTTCGCGATAAGTACGTTAATCTTCAATATATACAAAATATTTGTATATAAAAATCGTATTTATTTTTAGTTATGCGGCCGAGATCGCTGCCGTCGGACAGCAATACAATGTAGAACCCTTCAAATTCCTCGATCCGCCGCTGAGACTCGAATTTCCGCAAGCTATTGAAATGCTGAAGGAAGCTGGTGCGCAATATTATCCTCGGCGATATTATTTATTATTGTATTTATTGCATTTTCGATTTTTGCAGGAGTGACTGTCGGCGCCGAAGATGATTTGTCTACGCCCGATGAAAAATTTTTGGGAAAACTCGTTAAAGCCAAGTACGATACCGATTTTTATATGCTCGATAAATATCCGTTAGCTGTGAGGCCTTTCTATACCATGCCGGATCCCAACGATAAGGTATTCAAATTAATTATGGATTTATTATTATTTTTTTCGGATTGAATTAATCGTTTCGATTTGCTTACAGATTGCTTCTAACTCGTACGACATGTTCATGCGTGGCGAGGAAATTTTATCCGGAGCTCAAAGGATTCACGATCCCGACTTCTTGACCGAACGAGCTCTTCATCACAAAATCGGTAATATTTATTTTCTGAAATTATCAAGTATATCAAAGAGTAATGTCATTTTTTTATAAATCCTTTTTAATCATAATTTTCGTCATTAAGTCGTTAATTTATTTTCTTTCGGATCCGAACACATTAAAAAAATATATAAAAAAAGTTACCGAGTCACTCGTTTTTTTTGTTTATAAAAATACTCTTCTTTGGACATTTGACCCAAAAAAAGAGAACATCCCTGAAAAACTTATCGATTGGGAACATGTCAGTGGCCAGCTGACTATGTCCGGCGCCTGTGTGCAGAATTTTAATTGGGGCCCCTATCCCCCCATCTCTACAATAAAAATAATTGGAATATTTTTTGATTTTTTTTGTCCACTTGGGGTCTCTCACTTGCCTTAATCTTCTGACGCTTGTGTGCGCCACACAATCTGGCCATATGGATGGTGCACCCCAGCTTATCGCTAAGAGCCAATGCAGTATTTCTCTGTGCAAACTCATCTTCGGTTTTTCTTTCATCCGGGAACACAAAACCTTATTGACCATAAATACTGACCATATCGGTTGCTGGATGCACCATTTTTTATTGTCAACCAAAAGGCATTGACTCTCTTTTATTTCACCCGACCACTTATTATATTACATAAGAGAGCGCTATAGGAGGGGCTGTCTAACTCGTTATAGAAAACCACGATATAGCAGGAAGCGTTATATGAGGGTTTACTGTATTCTTCTCAGGATCTTTCTTCACAGAATGCCATTATGTCGCTCGTCTTCCCCCGTTATGGCCAAGATTCATCAAGTCTTCTTCAAGAGGAATCTCAACCATAAATACTACTGATGCCCTGAATAGCATCTATTTCACAACACGATTCTTCTTCTAAATTCTTGAGACTTTTAGGGTTCGACATTGAAAAAATATATGTTTCGAAAGAAAATATCAGGGCTTTTAACGGTTATTTTTTTCTATTTGGTTTAATTTAATCTTATATCATCATCATCATCTTTTGCCAACCTCGAGACACCTATTCCAGACTCTCAAATGATTTTTGGAAAGAGTTTTCCTCTCTTGGCCATTGCTGCATTGGTTGCGTCTTATACCACTGTTGGTATCGGATTTTACCCTCCTGACTGTGTCCAGGCAAGTAGAAGGGAGTTGTCCTCGGTATTCGTTTTCATCTTCTCTAAGAGTTATTTGTTTGCTTATAACAAGTCGCAAGTGATTATTAACCTTGTCCGCGCAATAGCAATCCTTTCATCATGGAAAAGACCTTCTCAAAGAGAAGATCCCCTCGAAAGAAGGAAGAGGAATGAAAGCATCGAGACCAGACCAACATGGTCAACAGTTTAGGGTTTTCCTTCCCAGGGAAAAAAATAATTAAATTTAATTAAAATTAATTAAAATGATGCATCCTGTAAAATGAGTGCTGAAAAAAATATTTATTCATAATTTTAAAATCCGTTTAATTGGATTTCAGACATATCGAAGATTGCTGCTTACATCGACTCATTCAGACTCGGCTGTCCTCCGCACGCAGGTAATATTTATTTTCATTAAAAACGTATAAATTTCATAAACAGAATTTTTCACCAACGCCCGTGCATATTTCAGGAGGCGGAATCGGCATGGAGAGAGTGGTCATGCTGTATCTCGGACTGGACAATATTAGAAAGACGAGCATGTTCCCGAGAGACCCCAAGAGGATAACACCCTAAGGAAAATAAACGTCGACACTCTCAATTTTCATATGATTTACATTTTTGCTACAAAAAAAAATATGTTTCATTGAATTTTTATATTTTTATTTCATTGATTAAAATGCCATGATTTTTAACTATTTTTTTTGTTATTATTTTTAACTATTTTAAATAAATAATAAAAAAAACAACGATATTATACGATACATATATTTTTAAAGAATAAATAAATACACAAATAACAACATACATTTGTATTAAATTAATACAAAATCATATTAAATTCAAATAGAATACAAACGATATAAGAATATGTATTGAAAAATAAATTTACAAGTTGTTCAAAAAGAAAAGAAAAAAAACTAACGAGTCACTCCGTCTTTTGTTACATATATGACGACTATGATTTATAATGATCATCGCAATGTCAAAAATGTAAAATTTTCTTATCGAATAAGACATTTTTTAATTTTTAAGGATTATATATAATACTGATCACGTATATTACGTAGCAAATAATTAAAGAATAAAAAACAAATATTTCAACAACAAACAAAAAAACGCAAACATATCTAATTATTTAAATGTTTTTGTAAGTTACCGAAATGATACAAAAAAAAGAATAATGGATCAGAATTGTTATCAAATTAAAAAAAATACATGTTTATTCTATAATAATAATTGAAAAAAAAAATAAACGTGATATCCCTTAGTTATTAACTATATATTTATATTAATCGCCTATTATAATCTTTAAGTACAAAGTGTTTTGTTACAATATTTATTACTAAATAATAATTATACACATAAATGGAATGGGTAACAGTCGTATTCGTAAAAAAAAAGATTTAGACTCGCGGTTTCTTCCATTGATTTTCGTTTCCTATCCGCTTCAACGGCGTATCACAGCCTTCGCGTTTTTTTCCAGTCGGACCCGCCATCGGTCCCATCTGTTTCAGCATCTCGACGTCGCTCAGAATAACCTGAGCGCCTCCTCCGCACGTAGGCACGATATTACCCTAAAACAAAAACAGAAATTAAATCACGTCGGATTTTATTTTTATTTGATTAAAATTGATATATTGAATAAATACTCACTTTATACAATTTAGTTTCGAGCTCTCCGTCTGTGTCTTGTTCTTGTGCTAACAAACAATAATTAGACGCCTTTTGATTCGTAAAGTCCTGAAATAATAAAATAAAATTATAATATATTCGTCAGATCGAATAAAATACGATTTTATTAGCCGACTAACTTTAGCGTTGACTTTAGTGACGGATTTTCTTCTCGGTAGATACGGTTTGAACGACGTTCCCATCGGTACTACTTGGCGAGGCATATGTGCAATCCAATGCTCGGAAGTAGACGGAGCATCGGCCGATAACGATCTTCTATGCCGAGGATTACACACCGCTACTCCCTAAATACAATTACGTTAGCTCGTATATAAATTGAATATCGTAAAGACGTATTAAATACTAACTCGTTTCGAAGTTTGCGGAGTTATCGGCACTTTTACATTGGGCGTCTGTGTTTCTTCCGTGTTCTCCGTGCTATAGACGGATCGTGTGGTGGCGGTTCCTCCGGTAATTTCTTCGGTTTTATCGTTCGAAAGTATTCTTTTGACGATGCGTATTTTTTCCTTCTGATCCTGTACGGCTTGCTGAAAATTAAATATTCTAAATAACGCTGAATATATTAGACGGGATTTATCATCGAGACGCTTACCTCCATTTTATTTTTCTCTTCCCATAACTTAATCTGCATTTCGAATTTCAATTTATCTTTTTGATTGGCTATCTTCTGCGAATATCTACGCTTTTGATTTTCCTTTTCCATGTCCTTTTGATTGAGCATCATGTCCTTATCGTTCAACTGAAAAATATACGTTTATTTATAACTTTTATTAAAATATACGATGGAAAATTAAATGTTATACATACTTCTTGTTGCAATGCGTCGCGATCTCTTTGAACGTCGGATAATTGTTTGCGTAACTCGGCGGCGGAATCCTCAGCGGCCAACAGTCTGGCTTCCAAAGCGCGCCCTCGCGATCGTTCCTGTTGTAATTGTGCGCGTATCGAGGCCGATTCGGTCGTAGCTAACATGTTTCCTTTGACGAGCTCGTCTAATTTAGATCGGAATCTATCGTCTGAACACAAGAAAAATATTTATCATGATTAGTAATGTCATTTCTTTGTAGAAATTAAATCGAATGAAGCTATTCAGACCATCTGCGATATTTAAAGAGACATCTTGAATCCTCGACAGTGCTATAGATGGTTTCAAAAGCTCAAAAGTGGATGAAAGGACAAACCGAAATAAGGGAAACCTTTTAAAATCGACAATGACACTTTAAAATCATTAGTAGAGTCCGATCCACGTAAAACAATCAAGGAATTGTCGCAAGATCCCGGGGTTCTCCTTTTCTACAGTGAAGGATTATTTTAAAAGGCGAAGGATTGTTACTGGGGATAAGAATTGGGTCCTCTGCACCAATGGACGATAAAAATCAATGATTTTCAATCAGTTAGCTGTGTCTACCCCTGGGCCTCTTAATTGAATGGAAAAGGTACTCTTTTTATTTAGTGGAATGTTTTGATAATAATTCTCTATAAATTACTAAAACATGCTCAGATTGTTACAGTAGAGTTTTATTGTGCAAATGAATGAGATAAAATGAGATACTGCTTAAAAAACGATCAAAGACGAATTCTCCAGAACGATAATGAGATATAATAAGAGAGCTAGATATAGAAGTTCTACAACATCCATTCAGCTGATGTCACGCCATCGGACTATCACCCTTTTAAGTCGATGGAACATTCGTTGAGATAAAATACAAATACTGAAGAAGTCCGAAATCACTCGGAGACATATTTTAACAAAAAATACTCGTGTCTACCCCTGGGCTTTCATGGACTGAAAAAGGTACTCCTTTTTATTTGGTGATAAACATGGTCAGATTGTTACACCAGACATGTATTGTGCCCAACTAATACGATTAAAGGACTGTTTAAAAAATGATCACAGATGAATTCTCCAGAATGATAATAAAACAAATTATTTGGCTGATGTTACAGGTTTTTGTTTAAATGAACTTTTATTGCAATAAATTATTTAAATATTTACCTCGAATATTTTTATCGCGTAATAACGACTGTCTCCGTTGAAGACGCAGCTCTAAATGTGTCACAAGTTGTTTTATATAAACCTCGGCTTGAGTGCTGCCCAGTTCCAAGCTCGGAAAGTCTCCTCCGAGACTATAAACCAACGCCAGATCTAAATCCAATTGATTCGCCTCGTCACTGAAAATTATATAAGTATTTAAAATGATTATAAATAAAAAATATACAAAATCATTATTAATTTATCAATATTAATTTTGTCCCCTTCAATTCCCGTGGGACTAAGAGGGCACGAGCCACTATCCAGGTCAATTCGGTGCCGATAATCTGATCCATAACTTAACTCCGGACACACAGCTGGTAACCTGACCCGTATTTAAAGGAGGAAATCATTGAAAATCCAGGAAACATGGTTGAGAGTATTTTCAGGTTTTCAAAGCATTTCTAGATCACAATTTTCAATCATTTAAATTAAAATGTTGTCAAAATGTCATCCTTTAATTTTTTTGTGATCTTTGGAAATAGAAAGAAGTTGTAGAGAGTCACATTCGGCGAATATGAAGGCCGGAGCATCTTGACAATTTTGCTTTTTATCCAAAAATTGTTTCCCCAAGAATCGCCGAGCATACCACAACAAAAAATTAAAACTTTTCAATAGCCAACAATTAGGTAAGCATCCTATATGGCCACCAATGTCAAGATACGTCAACGGAATATGTACCGATATAACAACAATAATGCATTTTTTTAATCAAACTTTGTATAAATACGAACCGTCCTTCGGCGAGAATTCGTTCCCTGGCTTGTTTGAACATCAGATTGGCCTTGCGTCTACCCGGAGTCATTCCGACGCCGACGTCCATCATCGGTCGCGGACGAGACACTTCGACTTCCATAGCAACTTCGGCGAACCGCATAACTTGCTACTCGTACAAATTAAAATTAATTAAAATCACTCAAACGCTATTCATTACGATCAACGATAATCTTACCAGGGTCTCGTCGTAATCGTCGCAACTCGGATTAACGCACACGATCATGCGGACATGTCCCTCTCCGTCGAAATAATTTTTGAATAAATGCGTTATTTTAGTATCGCGATACGGAACGATGCGTCCGTTTCCGCCCAGCTGTTGATTTTCGCGCAAGGCTTCGAGGCACGCCCTCAATGTCATCAGAGAATTATTTATGTTTCCGGCTTCTCTCAATCGTTGTCCTTAATAATAAAACAAAGATATATACAATGACGTAATTATGCCATATTTATTTTAAATAAATAATAATTACCGGTATTATTTGTTCGGCTTGTCCTCTCGCTGCCGGCGAGATCAACTAAGCTCAGCTGTCTGATCGTAATGAATTTTTTATCTTGAACCACGCTTTCGCCCATGCTATCGACAGGTGCCTGAAAATAAAAAATTAAGTTTTAAAATTTCAATCGCAATTTAATTAATCGATCATTATTCAGGACTCACTTGAACGAGTCGTATCGTAAAAACGGAATGACTTCTGCTCGATTCCGCATTGAGACTCGTGTGCGCCATTCGTTTTCTCTTCAATCCTTTATAAAAAGCTTCCAGAGCTTCCTCTCTCGACTATACAAAATAAATTTTAATCAATCGTTAATGTTTAACGTAAATTATTGAATAAAAAAATTAATACGATACCTTGACTTCGACTTCGGTAACGCCGTGTACATACATATTGTGTGAAGCATCTTCTCTGACAATTTTCGTTTGTGGACTCCTTAAATAAAAAAAGAAAATAAATATTAGCGGGGACCGAAAATATATCATAAATTTTATTTATTATTAAAAATAGGATCACTCACTTTCTTCCTAATGTTCCTTCTTCGAGTAGATCATAAACGCTATTATTGTAAACTTCGATGTACGTTACGAACACCGCGTAGAGACAATCTTCATCGATTCCTTGCACCTTGAACGATTCCGAATTGTTCAGCGCCAAATCCGGATTAGAATTATTTCTGAAAATTCATTTACGGTTATAGAAAATTATTTTATTATTTAGACGAATGCAGATAAATATTTACTTTTTTGCCGATCTCATATTCATTTTATATAAATTCTGTTGTCGTTGTAAAGCAGCTTCCGCATCGCCCTGAGATTCAAACATGTTCATCCTGTCGGGACGAAACACGTATCTACGAGCTTGCACTTGTTCGATGCTACGAAATATCACATCGAGACAACGCGGCATTATACCGCAATTTTGCGGTTCGCCAGTCATCGTGAACGTTTTGCCGCTTCCGGTCACACCGTAAGTAAAGAGCAATCCGTTCTTCCCCTTAATAAGATTTTCAACCAACGGCAGACCGACTTTAGTGAACACCTACAAATTTTAAAACGTAAAAACGGATCGTCAAAATTATTCTAATAATCAAACAACGATAAATACCTCATTCTGCGTAGTTTCTTGGTTGAACACTTGTCGAAACGTATAATTCATCGGCTTGGAATTATTGCCTTTGTAATTGTCGGGAGGGTTCAAACGCACACACGTCGGTGACACGACATCCATGCATGCGTTGCCATCGATGTCTTGATTGCGACGAATTCTACAAAACACTTGAACAGGATCCTTGGCCAAACTGTCCTTTGAGTTGACTTTCGTGAGCTTGCCGGGCGTCTTTGCACGTCTGTGAATAAAACGCATCAATGTATATAAAAGACGTCTAAACGCACAGGATATATGATGCATGTCGATTGATCGTTGTGGAAAGCAGTCGCATAAGTAGGTAGTTTTCCAAACATGGCGATTTAATCAAGATTTTCTTAAGAAAGTAATAACTATGATGTAAATAATTACGTGGGCTTCATGTTGTCCTGCGGCGGATGATACTACAGCATGGAGCCAACCGTCAAAGCTCCAGTCAGTGACGATCGGCTAACGTTCAAACGCAACGGTCTCGCTTAAAAAACACGGTCCTAACGTGACGAATAACGGCCATTGAGTGTTGCCAAAAATTAAATTAACGAATTATCAAACATAGAATAACGTATAAAATAAACATAAATATAATAATAAATTTTCATTAATAAATAATAATTATTAAAATATAATAATACTAAATAATATTAATGTATAAAAATATATTTATTATCAATCTGCTTGGGGGTGCTTCAGCTCAGCAGTGTATATTATAAGTATATTTTTTTAACACCAAATGTTTGATAAATTCTATCAATCAGGGAAAAATGTAACACAGGTCCATAATTAATGTTTTTTAATCGATGTTTGATAGAAATAAAAAAAAAAAATGAGGTTCCGGTGTACATATTTTTTTTTATTTAAAGTATAAAATATTGTATACAACAACAAAACTCGTCATATCTTGTAGGTAGGAAAAACTATATAGAATATTTTCGTTGCGTTGACGTATTCACTAGAAGAATAAATTGTGGTAGTCATCAGCGTTCGCACAAAACATTACATTATATAACACCAAAAAAGGAACAAAATGTATTAAATTCTTTGTATGTTACTTTTTTGCAATAAACAAAAAAAACATCTTTAGAACATACAACATTTATTGAAAATTTCGAATGCAACCGAATACTTTGTAGATGGCTCTTTCTCAATGAAGCCACTAGCATCAATCAAGCCTTCGAACTACTCCGGAAATGGGCGCTTTTTCTAACCTCAGGGTCTTAAAATCCCATCACATCAAATCAATTTAAAAACATGATTAATTGATTTAAAAATGTTTAAAATGAATATTATGGAACAGAAATCAGTTGTTTCATTTGAAATCGGTTTGTTTTCAATTGTAGTGTATTTCGTGCGTCAATTTACATTATTTACATTTCTTTTAATTTTTTGTTAAACTCCTTCAAATAATGTCCCAACAAAAATAGCAATAATTCAAGAGAAAAACATTCTGAAAAAGGTGAAGTGGAAGAAGAGATAAACTTAATCAAATCCATCAAATTCCTACATATGTATATTGAGGGCCTTAAGCTATTTTAAGCTATTTTACTAACATTGAAAATGTGAAAGGGTTGAAACCAGCACAAAAATTAGTACTGCAGTAAGTTATCTAAATAAAAAATATTTTTTAATTTTTTTTAGCATTCTATAATCTTTATGTGCAAATAATTTTGAGTATAATTATATAAGATTTTTCTTAATTAAATTCGTTTTTAAGATTTTAATTTCGCACTTTTGTCCCTTTTGATTACATTACAAAATATTCACCGATTTAATGTATACATTTGTATGTATGAGATAAATTTAATAATTTTTCTTTTGAATTATTACATATGTATTACCCAAATGTATTTGTAATATTTTTGATTGTTTTGTTAAGCATTAAACCGCTTTTTTTACAATCTATAATTGTGATTTGTCACGCGTATTTTATAGCTTTATATTATTTAGAGCATAAAATTTCTTGAGGACCTAAAAATAATCGAGCGACGCGATATTGTGATTTAGCGCAATGCATCGATTGAGCATGCGGTCGCACATTTTTGCGTGCGGGCAACACCGGGTAGCCGCGGCTCGCGGGCGCAGCCCCAGCCGCGACGCGACTGCTTCGTCCGGCTGCCAGGTGAGCTCGTGCCCCTGTCGCCCGCAGCCCGGGGGCTCTGCCCCGTCCGCTACGCTCAAAAAAACAGCAATAGCATCATATATGGCAATATTATATATGTTGTGCCCGCTAAAATTTAACTTGTTGAATCCGAACCCGGAATGATGTGTCTCGATCAATTACGAAACGTTCTTCGCATAATTAACGTGTCGAATGGTTCGCGTTTCCGCCGTCGCGATCGCAACCTGTCAAATGTAAATCGCCAATTTTTTTAAAACAAATGCAACCGCAAGGGTCGTAAAAACATAATTAGTGTCCATAACGATAATCCCTTTTAAAATACACATTTTTTTAAATCCATATCGCGTTATCGGCATGTTGACGTTTATCGTATTTACATTATTAAACATTGTTGGCGCCTTTTATCCTCCGTTTTAAGCGATATCCTTGACATTCGATATGATTCAACACGATCAAATATGTATTTAAAATAAATTGATTTATAACATCGATAACGCAAGTAATGGCTAAAATAATTGAAATATCGCCGATTCGTTATATAATTCGACACGAGCGTAACTATATCAATGCATTTCACCATAAAATTCATAGATGTATAGGTTTCCAATTACCGATAATAGTAAAAACTATTTAAGGCGGCGTGGATTAAATTTCGCAATGCGTTTGCACCATTCAATCGGAATTTTCTGTTCTGTTCGAGTAATTTGTCGTGAAAAATTCTTTATTTTTTTTTTGCTCATTTTGACTGTGACGGTAAGTCGGTGAGTGGCGTGGGTCGATTTATTTTCGTTCTCCACTTCCTACACCACAATCGCAAAGATATCTAGTACAGTCCGTCTGACGGGCATTTATACCCCACCTTAATCCTCTTATTCTGCACATCTTTAGTGCAGTGGTTCACAAACTATTCCAGTGTGTCGTTTGGCAACGTGCCCAAAAATTCATAATTAACAGCCGGTCTTTTTTGGATATCTTCAACGCGTCCCATGAATTGGTTCAGTTGCATAAAAACGTAGGTAGTTCGTAAATATAAAATATGATCCATATCGGAAATTATTATCATCATAAATTTATTTCAAAATACTGTATTTTTACAACTATTAACGAATATAATTTATGTATAAAAAAAGTATTTTATATTACACCCCCCCTTTTGTTAATTCATATTTTTTCAGTCATAAATATACGCTCGATTAAAAAGCTTACTATTGAAAATCATTTTCGTTGCGATGATGCCATGAATGGTGGCTTTTGTTTTTGTTTTTCGAATTCGGAAAGTTGGCATTGTCGTTTATTTTGTTTTGTTAATATGAAATTTGATGAAAATTCGACATTTTAGAATTAGTCGCGCGTCATCAAATTATAAATAATTAAGTAATTTTTGTAGCACGCGTTTCCGGCAGACGATAGGTGAAATTTTTTTGATTGGGTAGACAAATGTTAAACACATTTTATACGAACGCCGCGTGTCGAGCTGGCGGAATCATCTTATGTATATAGTTTTTGCTGAGCCACTGGACCTCTTCAGGTATTTGTCCCTCTGGTAGAACCGGCGGCGCAGAACCGGTCCTTCTGCAAATTCGCAGAATCCATTTCATTTTTGTCGGGTCGCCGCGGTCTCGTTTCAACAGATGTCCTCTTCTGCAATGATTGCAGGTCACCAGAGTACATCCTGAACCAATGAATTCGAAAAAAACCATAATTTTTCATTTAAATATCATTGATACAATCGATTAAAACGATGAAATATGCGTATGTTCATCATTTTCATCATTCACAAACGGACATACGCATATTTTATTTTCACGCAAGACCATGATTTTATTTTCAATGAAAGCGGTAGAACATCACGTTCTCATCATTTTTATTCGTATCATGGAGAAATCAAGAGTCACGACCGCCAATTATAGTTTTTTTCTATAGAAAGATCTATAAATATGTATATATTATTTTTAGGTTATGCGCTTATGGAAATGTGTTGCCAGTAATTTTCAAATGCATATTGTGACAGTTTATAAAGGCGCGTGCGCATAACCTCATTTATTATGCTCTCAGACATGGTTTTCCTCATTATCTTCGCCGAGATAATTCCGCAGTGTTCGTTGACAGATTTTTACAATCTCGTTCTTGGTTGATTTATGTATGACGTTTCTTTGGACTATTATTTTCGTCCGCAGTGCTCTATTTACCAATTTGTATTTTTTACACACATTGTTATGCTAATATTTACACATATATTTGCCAAAAATATAAATCTAACTCCATATTTCCTGTCATATTTCGTTTTTTGTTTGTTATTTTAATTTATTGTCCGTCGTTATTTCGAGAAACGGTCACTAAATAACGTTTGATAATCGTGAATATTGAATCCTGTTTAATCCAGTTAGAATCACATTAGCAAATATTAAAAACTCGAATTTTTACTATCCAAAAAATCGTTTTAATATTTTTTTCGCATAAAAAAATATAAAATGATACTAATATGTCATAAATTAGGGGGAAATGATTATTTTACCATCTTTATCTAAATTTTCCGATACCATCCTCATTGTAAAAACTTGAAAGAGCTAGATTTGTTAAATACGGAGAACCATATCACAGATTGGGGCCCTCTAATATAAAAAAAAAACATTTTATGAAGAAGAATTAGGATTTTAATTGAATATTTTTCTCCCATTGGCGCCTTTCGGCGCAATTAATCTTCCGGCTCTTGTGTGCGCCGCACAATCCGGCCATATAGAATCCCCACTCCTGACCATATTATTACCACCGATTACATCTTTTCTTGCAAACTTCTTTGAAAATTCTTCCAAAAAATGATTCCACCGGGATCTTTAGCGGGATTTGTCAAATTAACAAGGTGCTTTTAATTTTCTATCCCCTTATTTTATCTACTGAAACCAATACTGATAATGCTTTACTATGAGAGTTCCTTATTAATACTAATAATTAAATTTATGATACAAAAATTAAGCTAGACAGCAATATTAAAGGTCTGAGTCTGAGAAAAAATATTCCAAATGATGGTTTTCTTCTCGCTACCCTTAATTTATGTTAAATAAAATTTATTTTCATGTTTTATTCACTCTGCTTTTAATATTGCCGTTAAAATTCATTCATTTTTTAGAATTTTCCATTTAATTCGCTCGAACTTGATTCTAGTTTTACAAAATGCTGTATTTCCGAGATCCCTCTATCTAATTAATTGTTATTACGCTAGATTTATTTGTCATTCCAATGATAACTCGGAATAAAAAATATTCTCCGTAGAGATTTCAATCAAGTCTTCGTCATCCAGCATCGAATTAGTAGATATTTCTCGTTTAATTCCCTCGTAACGTTTCGATCGACGCTATATTAAAATGTTTATACGATTTCGTCGTCAATCGATATTCTATTAACCTTTGCCGTTTGGCAATTGAGTTTGATATTTTTAAATTAAATACATAATTATCGTTTGAAAATATTTACCGTTTAATTTTTGTTCGTTGCTTCCTGAGCCATAAAGTTCAATCAACCGGCCCCCTTTATTGGTTTAATTGTTGTCAATTTAAATTCTTCGAGACGATTAACTGCGTTCGGCTTCCACTATGAATTTCAATGTTATCTGCTGATTATATTTAATTACAGTTGGGTAAATACGGTGAGGGACGAGTGTCGAAAAGCGTGTATATTTTTAAATTGCCGTTCGCTTTGACGTTTGAAATAGGTCGGAGATCTATTTCGCTAATCTGACACATATTTTCTGTCATCGTCGATACAATCGTCTATGTCTGTGACGATGGTAATTTGACAAAATTGAGATTTATGACCGCGACTATTCATAATTTAATTGCCGATTTTCTCATGAAAATGTACAGAATAACACAAATATTATTCCAGCTCGACGGAGTGTTATACAATTTGATTAATTATTATTTTATAATATAATAAAATAATAATAGCTAAATTCCGTTGTTAATAAACGTAATATAGAATGCAATTTGATGACGCTGCATATCGGAAATATGCAAAAGCTAAGCACAAAACAATCGACAATAAATTTAGACGACGTTTTACGGTCATTACATTTGCTTATTGTCATAAAAGCGGTATGAAACGTATTCTACTTATCTGTCGCACACTTCATAAACTCTAATTGGCTCGGAGATAAATGCAGTGAAGGCCCAATGTTAATAATTTTACTGCTGCCGTTTTATACGACAATTTTATCTATCTCTACTTAATGCATATCCGTATATTTTAGTAATAACAAATCTATCACGGAGAGATATGGCTCAGATTTGAATAGTGTCAATACAAAATATATATCAAGGCTGAGTGCATAAAGTAGGGCAATGAGTATACGGACGTTTATATCCGAGCTAAACTACTAGAATAAGATGTATAGAATGTTTAAATATTAATATATATACAAAGTGAATTCCAGTTTTAACGTTTTTGAAGGGACTGACACAAAAAAACCCCTAAAACCAACGAAAACGTAGATCGTAGGATTGTATTTATATAAAATAGCTTTTAAGGCCTTCAATACACTTTATAGCCAGTGCGGATTTAGCACTTGAGAAGCCCCAGGCACAATTCCATTTTGAGGCCCCACAAATGTCGGCACAATTTTGAGGCCCCACAAATGTGGGCTCAATTTTGAGGCCCCTCTAAATATTTTCACTACAGAGTGCATTCTACGCACACGTTTTTAAAAAAAATAGATAAATAATAATCCATACATTTTTATAGCTATAAATTTTGGCTTCCCCCCCTCTAAAAATTATATATAAAACCAACAAGTACTAAGAAAATGAAACAAAAAAAGATTTTTTTTAAAAACTAATAAATTCAGGGAAAAAGAACTATAAAATCATGTTTGAACGAATATATTAACAACTTTACCCTAACGAGCCTCAAATGCTGATAATTTAATTTATGAAAAGAATTTACGTTGAGGAAATTTTATCGTTTTATCCAAAGATTACAATCTTGCTTAAAAGAATGAGAAAATATTTATGTTTGATCAAAAACTATAAATCTCGATGCAGGCATTGGGGCCCCTATACAGGGGCTTACACTACGTACTTGGCATACGCCAAGGGCCCCAATGCCTGCATCGTTTCGCTTTGAGGTAGCTACGCCCCTGAATCCATGGATCATGGTCCTCGGAACAGTTGGTGCATGTGGTTCAATATAAGACCGAGCATATAGGAGTCGTTATTCATTTGTCGATTTAATTTATTATGAACAATATATTTAAATATTAATTTTAAGAGCTGAACTTTGAAGTCTCCTGAATTTACGAGGCCCCAGGCGTACGTCTCATGTGCTTATAGCATCTTCTGTTGGAATTGGATGTATCGAGTTTACTTCTTCTTCATCGGAGAGTTCTCCGTTAGACAAGTTTCCGTGGATAAGACTCTCCACTATATCGTCGATTCCCATAACTTCACATTAAAGTCAAAACCCACATAATTTTGCAAGGGTTCATCAGAAATCAGTTCCCGTAATATCTTTTATTTCGTCTTCCTGTTTCTTATCAATTCCACCTCTCCGAAAACAATTTTTGATCGTTAGTTTTTCAATTTCACCCCAATCTATACCAGTTTTTTGCGTTAATAATGCCAAGATTTTTCTCAACTTCAATGGTTGCAGTTCACTAGTACAGTTTAGAGAAGAAAAAAGTTATTTTTATACATCTTTTAATTCAAATTTATTGAAATTTTGTATATTTCAGACAAAAATTGCGGGAAATAAAAACGTAAAATCAAAAATCTAATTAATAACTGGGTTAAACTGTACTTATTTATTTGCTTTATGATGGATAGATGGCATTTCATTTAATTCTAAACCTGCGAGGGTAATAGGTTTCTCTGATTCATATTCCCTGTGTCATAAAGTATTACTAGAAGTCATGGATTTCGCTGGAAGGTTAATTAAAAAAGCTTAGTCAATAAATGGCTAGCCATTTATTGACTTACCTCAGTTGCAAATAATGACGAGCCATACGAAAATAATAAGATGTGTAACGAAATCGACTATGGCTGATCATGCTCGCAAACGGATGTTTCGAAATGCAAAAGTTTACACGGTCGAGATTCCTCTCATAGAATACTAAAATGTAGCTCAAAAAGACCGTCATCAGTACATCGTTCAAACTGAACACATTAAATCGCCTTCCATTATGTGCTGGAAAATGTCAAACAAAGACATTTCCTAGATCAAAGGATCATCTTAAATGATAGACTTGGTAATGTTAATCTTCCGAAGCAATCGTCTATTAACACTATCGTGGCCGCATCAAATTACAAAAAACTTACGTTATTGAAAGTATTACTTCAAATAGATGTAGCATTAGCAGTTGCAGATATAAAAATAAATTCGTGCGGTATTCATTGTTCAGTTATTGTATGCTAGATCACCCGGCCGCAAACGGTCGGTGCAATCATGATGCATATGTGGCACTATGCAGCCACAAATGGTCGAACTCGTGATGATGCCACATAGGCACCACCGGCCACGAAAGTGTTAAAGTCCCGGATATTTTGTTTGATTCAAGTTGAGTCAGTTGAATTTTAGTATGTATCAGACGTATGTATGAGATCATCAAGAATATTGGGCTTTGTCTTGAGAAATTCACATCGCATCATAGCACCTTTGTTATATGAGTGCTCCGAGGAAATTTGAGGCGTCAAATGACGCCTCGAATTCCCTCGGACTAGAGAAAATCAAGAAGAAATTTTCAAGATATCTCTACATGATGGAGTTTGGATTCTACCCCAGTTAAAACCCCAGCGCATGGGTACAGGGTTACCTGGGGTATATAACTTTTAGAAAAAGAAAGTCGATCTTGTTGGCAAAACACTTCCCCCTTGTACTGTGCGAGTTGCCCTAATGGGCACCACCCCATTACCAACGATCTCGTTCGCGTTTGCTTTTTCTTCCGCCAAATCTGAAGACAGGTGCTCTCGGAAACTCTCCGGTAACCAGAGCTATTACTCTCCTCAACCACTTGGCCTACTATGTAGATATATTTTATGTTAAATATCGCCCTTTCCTTGATCTTTTATGACATTTTTTAATTTAACTGATTAATTAATGACGATATTTTAACATTGTTATTTTTTTTTTATTATCTTTGCATTATTATCTTTTATTTTTTTTTTGTTATTTTACATATTTATATATTGCTACTATGTATTTACATGTTATGTTATGTTTTTAAATTATATCTATGTTTTATTATTTTACTGTTATGCTTTAATGTGTGATTGGCGACCTGGTTTAATCTGTAATGTCAATTACGCATTGTCTTTTTTTATGTCAAATAAATAAATGGCATCTATCACACCCCAAGAATCTGAATTTACTACCTTCGAGGAATAGAATCCGTCGATATTCCGTACAAGACAAATAGAATCAATATAAAAAGGACAGTTAGGGTTGCCAACTCAACTCTGTCGAAATATATTTATGGATTTTTTTATATTATTTTTAATTATTGGAATACAATTTTACATTACAAGTTAACGAACAACTACTTAAAACGATCGGTAAAGTTTTACTGTCGACTCGTTAAATATAAAAGATGCTTTATTAGAATAATGATTAATAAAAAAATGTTTTACTTACTATGAGGAGTCCAGACCGCTATATGTCGATCGGGAGGTGTCCGTAGCATCCGATTAGACCGTAAATTAAATACGAATAGGGCCTACCCACGTCCGATTATTATTTTTACAAATCGTGCATTGACAGCTGATCTCCCAGACTCATGACTGGTGACTTGACTCGTATAGTAAGAGCTTAGTTAAACTGGAAGACAACCATCGCAATCCCGGGCTCAGGATTGATTTGATTCGTGTCTCCACTGATGCTAGAACTACTCAATGTTTTGAACTTTGTAAAATCTTCATCGTCATAGGCGTAACAGCCTAATTGTGGAGCCCTGCCCTCATCCAACATCCTTCTCCATTTTATCTGGTCTGCCGTCACGTCACTCCATCTTCTGATAAGCTTCAATGATGCAGTATCCTTTTGTACACAATCCAACCAACTCAGCCTTGATCGTTCTTTCCTCCCGGGACAGAAAGGCTTGATAACCATAAGCCTTTTCGGCGGCTGACTGTCCCGTATCCTTAACACGTGACCGACCCAAAGGAGTCTGGCCACTCTGACGAAAGCTGTGATCCGTATATTCTTGTATAGTCATTCCCCATAGTCGAATACGGCTCCAAATATTCGTCTCCAGGATACTCAGTTGTCGCTCATCTTGTTTTGTCAAATCCCAATATTCAGACCTGTCGAGGGTCATGTAGAGCTTGACGGTTTGTCTTCTTTGAGAAGAATCTTGACCGTAGAAGTCAAAAGTAGCACCGATTTGCCAGCATGATTCTTCTTTGTACTTACAAATTGGTTTCATTATTATTTGTAAAAAAGTGAACCGATATATGTGAATTCCTGGACAGACTTGAAGCTGTACTCTTCGTCTTTCAGGGGTTTAAGGGTTCGTCCTTGGCATGCACGCATGTTTTTTTTTTTGGTCTCGTTGATCCTCAGTCGGCAATGTCTATATCGTCCCCATAGTCAAGAAGCTGTACCGATTTATTAATATTATGTTCAGAACTTTGAATATAGTCAATGTTACTTTCTGAGTACGATAAGGACAGTAAAGGTATTTTAAAAAGGATTGTCCTTTCCGATGAAAGGGCAGATGCCAATCCTAACAACATTGCTATTCTATAAATAGAGGATTAGCGAAAGATTATTTTATATATACCAGGTTTGACAGAAAAAATATAAAACCTTTTCAATAACTAACAATAAAATATGCTGTCATTATGGCTATTAATGTCAAATTACGTCAGTGGCAAGTGTACCAATACAATTGTGAAATTCAAAATATACAAAGCAATATATTTTTCGACGTTTCTATTGCGTTGCAATATTTTTTGTCGTGTTAAGCGTTTAATTTTCAAGAATCAGCGGATACCGTATTACTGATTGTACACACTGATATTGGAGACTTGTTAACATTTTAGTACACCGACGTGTGTAGTCGTGTGTGGTCATCGTATAACGTAGCTCCCGTATATGGATATCAAATGATTCGGAATATTTTTTAAAATCGTATATATCATTTATTTTAGCTATTTTTTTATATTGAGCGTAACGGAAAATTGAAGATTCTTTTAATAAATTATTTTTATCTTATCGTGACCTAGATGCACCCTCTGTACGAATGCATGATTAAAGTCATAATCAGTCTTATTATTGTCATGGCGTCTGTCATCGCAGTACATAAATAATATATCTCGAGTAATTAACATTATCGTAAATCAGCGTGCTAATAATTCGTTTTATTTTTCAGGATTTTGAACCCCTCGATACCTTTTAATGAGATGAACGTACTTAAATAATACGTAGGTATGATGATATTGTGTTATTTATATTCTTTACGTGTATTTATTTTGTTTTTTTTTTTTTGTAATTTCAGTGGATTTATGTCGTGTTTCAACAAGATTTTATCAGCCGCTCGATTGCATCAAAGTTTAACGCTTTGTAAAAAAAAGATGTAACATTTACGTCTAATTTAACGCATTCCGTTTTGATAATTTCGTCTATAAAAAATCAAAAGTATTACTAATTTTATTTACTCGAACTTGTTATATGCATAAATCATCGACGCTTCCGCCGAACTCGATCGCACGTGAAAAGAAATCAAAAATACAGTTCCTACCGCCGCTTTATACATAATTGAAAATATACGCATTTTTATTTGAATAATATTCGACCGGTCAGTGTATTTAATTGTTAATTTTTTTTAAAGTATTTTTTACATACTATGTTAAGTTGATGTTTGTTCTTTCGAAATTGTTAATTCATAACGTAAACGTTGTTTAAAAATGGCGTCGCATCATCTCGTCACCGTGTGCATGTTCTGTCTGCTCTGCGCTTCTCACTCGTCATGCTCGGCCCACGTCGAAATGTCGCAAAGAGGCATGAAGCGTGTTCAAGATCTGCAGCACGAACGTTTTAAAAGCAGTGATAGTTTGAATACTATGAATAATATAGACAGTGAATTTAAACACGGAAAGTTAAAAAGTGAACTCGATAGTGAAATATTTAATCGTGATAATATTAAGGAATCATATTCGAATATAAACAATGTGATATTACGTCAAAGCGAATCTATACCGTTGAACGAACCCCGCGTACCACAAAATATCATATCGAACAATCAAGACAGCGAGTCGACGTATTCGACAGACAACGTCGAAAATACATCTGACACGTTCGACACAATACCACAAGACAAAAGAATTATTAAACATAGGAGAAAACGAAGCCCTCATTTGTCGAACGAGAAGTCAAAACATCCGTCTGAGTCATCGGATTCCGACGAGAGTCAACTGAAGGGCGTTTTAAAAAATATCGATGTAGATTTTTATATTAAAAAAATATTTGCCGAATTCGGCGATAGAGACAGCATGACTATGAACTTGGCCGGCTTCGAAAGAATGCTGCGTAAATTAGATTTAGATAGAATGATAGTCGCCGCTTCTCAAACAAATTCACCGATCGAATCAGTAGTCAACGGAGTACGATCTAATTCGACAAATGTCACGGTGAGTTTTACATTACTATCTATATTTCAATCTCCATTATTGATGCAAAAGTTTTATAACGTTTTTTTGGTATAAAACAATTATTTTTATTGTTTTAATTAATTAAAAATAATCTCCATCTGTTCATATAACTATCTCATACCTTTCTATCAACTTTCTAAAGGCTCTATTGTAGAGCCCTGGCCTCATCCAAATCTATTGTACAATTTTAAAACAGATGTTATTCATCAGTTCGGAAAAAAAACCTTTTTTCGATTAGATCGTAGAAAAATGTCAAAACTTTTGCATCGACCCATCTATAAAGATCGTATAAATAAATAAAATATATGTATATTTCAGTGCGTCAACAGTTTGGATTTAATAAACAGTTTAAATGCGCAACAGAAGCCATCTCATCACCACTCGAATAATCAAAAAGCGTCGGAAAACGTCAACAAAATCATCAATCAAACCAACGCTACAATAAATAATACCCTCGAAGCTATAAAACACAGCGTAAATATAAATTCCAAAGCGTTTATTAAAGTTTGTCCTATTTTGCTTTACCAAAAAGTTGCACAAACATCGTACGAACGACACGGATGTATCGTAGAACAGGTGTTTCCGAAAATGATAGAAAATTCTTTGCAACACGACCACGATCATATGTCGGAGCAATCGAATAGCCATCACGACGACGAAGTATCGTACGACGTTAACAGGACGGGAGTATGGTTGTATTCGTCGCTGAGTATTTTAGTTATAAGCGCCTGCGGTATTTTCGGAGTATTAGTCATACCTATAATGCATCACAATTACTATCAGCAAATTCTTCAATTTCTCGTCGCTCTAGCCGTGGGTACGCTGTGCGGCGACGCCACTCTCCATCTGCTACCGCACGCCATGTCAGGCAGCGCCCATGATCATCACGGGCATAATCACGAGTTCGACATGCACTCGCACAACGATAGCATGTGGAAGGGTTTAGCCGCGGTGTTAGGAATTGTCTTCTTTTATTTCACCGAAAAAGGTTTGATACTCGTGTCGGAATGTCGCAAGCGAAAAATCCGATTGGATAAAGAAAATAAACTGCCGCCGCGCGTACGCGTCATGAGAAACGACAGCTCAGGCTGCATTAAAAAGACGGGCAGTTCCCATTCGAAGGCGTGCGGATTCATAAAGATGCCGTCGTCGGCCCTCTCCATGTTTAAGCCGAATGCGAAGAATCCTAAACCGCCGCCGGAAAACAAAAACATGGACTCGGGAAAAATATGCAAACATAAATATTCCGAATATCCGTACTGCTACGATGAGATTGCGACGGAGACGCACGACGATCATCACGTTCGCGACGGATGGACGCCGTCGAACGGCAATCCGGGCGAGACCAAAGTCCAGCTAAACAATCTCGAGCCGACTTGCAACGATACGCTGTTGAACAAAGTCATCGAAGACTATTCCATGTCAAACAATAAACCGATCGACGCAACGAATCCAGTTTTAACGACTGCCATCGACGAAAAGTCTTCGGAACAAAAGCAAGACGGCGACGTGCACGACGATCTTATACTGAAAATATCGGAATCCGAAGAAAATAAGAATTCAAACGATCGAGAAAGTTACACTGTTATATTGAGGTACGTATTTTTTATTCAGAACGAAATAAATAATTGGACATCTTATTGTATTGTATTATTTTTAGGGAGCATTCTCAGACCCATCACGGTCATTCTCATTCTCACGGACACGTTCACTCGCCCCCGTCGAGCATAAGCTCCGTCGCTTGGATGGTTATAATGGGAGATGGATTACACAATTTCACAGACGGCATGGCGATAGGTAAATAGAGACTTAATAATTGTAATATTATACTTTTTGAAATCGATAAATTCTAAATTGTTTTAATTTTGCAGGAGCCGCATTTTCAAACAACATTGCAGGAGGATTTTCAACGGCTGTCGCCGTTTTATGCCATGAACTTCCACATGAAATCGGTAAAAAAAAATTTATACAATATATAACTTAATAACTATAACCTATAACGTTTGCGGCGGTTTTTCCTATAACGTCGATCCCCCCTATAACGTATTTTCATATGCTAGCGCATTTTATAAAATTAACTAATAAAATGTCGCGTTGATCTGCCTTGCCCGTAAGTTGCGGGAAGATTATGTCAGCCAAAATACGAGAAGATATCGCTCATCGCGCGAGCTAAGTCATTTGCGTTGGATAACACGTAAAAATGTAAAAAAAATTATACAGTAAACCCCCCCTATAACGTACATTCATATAACGTCCCCCCTATAACGTGGAATCTATCTCGACGTTATAGGAGGGTTTACTGTACATTTATTTACTATTACTACATTAATATAGTGACATTTCTGATCAAAATATTTATCCATTTCTCCGGATTATCCGCAAAAGACATATTTCTCTGTTATTTAACAATGGATTGTAACCGAAAGAAGCCACCGAGAGCATTCGCAAAACTTATAAATGAAAAAAGTAGTATTAGAAAGCTGAAAAATAAGACGAAATCAGGAAGACGTTTAAATATCGATGATGACGCCTTAAAATCATAAACGAAATCGAATCATTGCTAAAATCATCAATATATCGGATGTTTCCAAGTGACTGTTTATTCTTCACTACTATCCAGGCACCTATCCGTTTCTGCGAAGGATTTTAATTTATAGTTTAGAGAGAAAAACAATGATTCCTCAAACCATGTGTCTGTTTCTGCACCCCAACCTAATCTAACATAACCTTTTTTTTTGTTGGAGGAGGGGAGATCTTCAAAAGACACCCCCATTCAGGACATATTGCTGGATTTTTACCAGTTAAAACCTATCCTCCACCTCTGACCACGATCACGGTATTATCGTTAGATATTCAGAGTAGTGGTGGCTGACTTTCGGGTAAAACTTTACCTCACATCCTTCTTGTTTTCGTTCTTATACCTGTTGTCTTAGATTACTATCCCGGCAAAGGTGATCTTTACCGAAGAGGAGTTTTTGTATGGTTTTGATGGTTACCATCTCTCCTCCTAGGCTTTTTCGAGCGTCTTTGAACCGTGGACAGTGTAGAAGAGTGTGCTCTACGGTGTCCAGCACATCTCCACATTCGTGACACTCAGGGGTAGTCTCCTTTCCGATTCGGTAGAGGTATTCTCTGAAGCATCCATACCCGTTTAGATGTTGACAGAGAAGGAACCCTATATTTTCTGGATTCATTTCTCGTTTGGAGTGTCTTCCCACCGCTCCTGCCATTTTCCTATCAAGCTAAGGTGTACTCTTTTCTGGTGCTCGGTTGCTCTTGGGTCCGGCTCCCGCTTTTGATGTTCGTACAGCTCTTTGCTCTCCTCGGTCAGCATATCTTATGGTGGGATTCCCGCTAGCACCAATACCGCATTCTCAGCAAAAGTCAAGTAGTACCCGATGGTTCTCATTGCTGTATTTTTGCACTCTTGCGAGGTTCTTTCTTGATCTCTCAATTTTCATTTCCGGAGTCCAAATTGGGGCTCTGTACAAGAGGATACTCTAAACCAGGGGTGAGAAAACTTTTTTTACAACGGGCCAGCTACAAATTTAAAAATATTGTGCGGGCCACATGAAGATACTTATGATAATACAAACAATGAATGAAGAACTCAAATTACCTAATATAAAAAATTACAAAAATAAGACCCCAAGTGTTCGAATAACTCTATTAATATAAATCCAACATGTGACAAACTTTTTCTAAATTTGTCTAAAAAATGTATAAATATTATAAATAAACATCGACCTTTATTGTCCGAAATTGGGTAAAAATATAAAAACAACAATATTAGCTTCGGGCTTCAGGTGTGCGATGTTTTTTCTCACTCGCATCCGGTACGATGTACCGGGTGCAAGTGAAACCGTGCGATTGGCACGTGCCGCGAGAACTCTGAGTCGGCGGCGTGTCCTCAGTGCGCATGTCATTTACGCGCCATATTGATTACGTCATCGTGCGGCCCTTTAAAATCTTAAAGTGTGGCGGGCCGCGTGTTGCCCTGCACTAAACGATGTTTGTATACAGTAGCCGTCTTTTCTGTTTTGGACCCCCCATGTTTGACATGAGTCTTGCGAGATTGGTCATGGTGTCGGTTGCTTTTTTAGCCGCTCGGATTGTGTGTTCCCTGAAGTTCAGTTTGTCGTCAATCTGAACTCCCAGGTACCGCAGAGATCGGCTAAAGGGAATGGAGAAGCCGCCGATTTTTATATCCGGCGGCTATAGCTTTCTTTTCCCCGTAAAGAATACGCCTTCGGTCTTGTGGCTAGCGAGAGTTAACCCGACGCCGTTCGGGCTATCTTGCGGAGTGCTTCGTCGGTCATTTTTTCGAGTACCAATATGCTTTGGCTCAATATCAGCAGCCCTACATAGTCTGCAAATACTATTTTGGTGTCGTAAGATCGCGTCTTACATGATGTTCCTCAATGTGGGCCCTAGATTTAAGCTCTGTGGAAGAACAACGGTTATTTTTACCGTCCTGGTCGTCCGTGAAGTTGCTTGATATGATGCAGAGGAGATATGGTGGGACCTGCTGTCTTTCTATTATCTCGCTCCACCTTCCCACCAAAACAAAGCATTGTTTATTTATGACGTTCTGCTTTGGGCAGGGGAGCGCCGTCGATATGGCCAGATTGTGCGGCGCAC
Organism: Philopotamus ludificatus; assembly: GCA_022495035.1. Classification (NCBI taxonomy): domain Eukaryota; kingdom Metazoa; phylum Arthropoda; class Insecta; order Trichoptera; family Philopotamidae; genus Philopotamus; species Philopotamus ludificatus. The sequence continues at coordinate 68,315 of JAGXCT010035306.1, forward strand.
ACAGGCTGGGGTAGTCGTGCAGCACCCACATTGAATTTGTTCTATTTAATATAATATTTTATTTAATTCGTAGGCGATTTCGCTGTGTTGCTGAAAGCCGGAATGTCGGCAAAACGAGCGATCTTCTACAACGTGCTGTCGTCGGTGCTCTGTCTTTTTGGCATGATACTCGGAGTATTGGTCGGACATGCACCGGATGCAACGGCTTGGGTGTTTGCTATAGCTGCAGGAATGTTCCTCTACATTGCTCTGGTCGACATGGTAAAAATATACCAATTTTTTTTAAAATTATATATATATTTCGTTCTATAGAAGTATTTTTGTATTTTAGATTCCGGAATTAACATCGTCCCATTCCAACGAGGGCTCACTGTGTCAATATTTGATTCAATTCGCCGGCTTCACAATCGGTATCGGAATAATGACCTTAATCGCAATGTACGAACACGAACTGATGCAACTATTCGGTTAGACGTGTCACAACTTAATTGTATAGATCATGGATGGGTGAATGAATGCAAGGGACAAACGACGACTCTTCAACGGTTTTCTTCTACTAAATGAAATCACCAAAACAATGTTTATTCCTACAAAATAAAATCAAATAATCATACGATGTATATATACATATTATTCTGCTATTTGTTCCTTACGTATTGTTCATGTTGTTGATATCTATACGTATATCTGAAAATTAATAAGTGAACTTAATTAGTTTTTAATGGATTAAAGAATATTTGAGACTGGTGTGATCTGACGTTTCTTGATGTCCATGAAATTATTGAAAAAAATATGTTATTTATGTACTTAGTTTATAATACGTGATGCAGGTTTTTTTTATTCATAAAATATTACATATTATGCAAAATAATAATTGATGTCAAATACATACAATAAATTGTATAAGATAATGTTCTTTTTTTATTTTTAAATGTAGGAAATTTCGACCGGGCTTAGGTGAACCCTTTTCGCATTCGAAGGATGCGGCATTTTTATTGTTATTTTATAATAAGGCTGAATGCGAGAAAGTTAATTTGTAAATTATGTACATTTTGTAAATGAATAAAAACAATTTTTAATTTACAACAACTTTTTGATGATTTGGAAAGGTGGAACGTTCGAAAAACTCTAATTAACTAATGAAACATGGGTCTTAAATATTCCCATTACTCGAATGATCACATTCCCATCCAAATATTTTTTACACAAAGCTTCCGGCATGTGTCGCTAGCGTGTGCGGTGACAGATTAACAGATGTCACCCCGGGGTGACCATAGCAGTGGTTAAAGGTAATGTTAAGGGGGCGCGACAGTAGTACCGAAAGGTATCCCACCGCTGCCATCAAATGTTAGGGGGCGCGCGACAGTAGTCCAATAAATGGAACCCGTCGCTGCCTCCAAATTAAGGGGGCGCGACAGTAGTCCAATAAATGGAATCCCACCGCTGCCACCAAATGTTAGGGGGCGCGCGACAGTAGTCCAATAAATGGAACCCGTCGCTACCTCCAATGTTAAGGCACCCGAGCTCGCGTATCAAAAGGTAAGCACTGATCGCTGGCGCTGAAACGTCTGGATCGTCCGGTAGTTGACGATCGCGCTTCGAAGATCGAGATTAAGTGAAACACGCTTTGTTTCCTTTGATATTGATGTCATTGAAGAAATGAGTCAGATGTCATCAGTCCGATGATAGGTATGATGAAAAGTTCCCGGAGACGAGTCTCCGGTACGAGATGATGATAAGGATCCCGGAGACGTATCTCCAGTACGAGATGATGATAAGATCCCAAAGTTTCCTTTGGTACGAATAAATTAATTATAAGATCCCAGAGACGTATCTCTGGTACGGGAGAAATCACGGAGATGATTGATAGCGACAGAGGAACGAATCACCCTGTCATCTGGTCGTAAAGACCACGACCAACGAGTTGACTGACAAAACGCAGCTTGCAGCAGGTATAAAATATGAAGACGTATTGTCTATGAAAGGGATGCGGACGCTCTGATTGGTCCGTCATCTCGGAAGAGGGCGCCATTCTATATAGTGAAGCATAAGAACACGAAATGTGACCATTGATTTTATAACAGTAATACTGAGGAAATCTCTCTTATCTCACACTACAATAAAATCTATGCCATCACGTTTAAAAATGAATTCAAGTCCAATTGTTACATTTTTTGTGTTGGTACACATGTCTCTGACGTATCTTGACATTGAGAGCCATATTTTATTATTGGCTGTCAAAAAATTGCGCGTGTTTTACTGTATTCGGCGATTTCTTGTGGAAAAATGGAAAATATTGAGTGAGTTTTGGCCGAAAACGACATTGTTATGATTCCTCAGCCTCCATATCCGTCGGAAGTACCGTCCTGCGATTTATTCCAGACTCCAAAGGTAAAAATACACAAAAAACGGGGTACTAAAATAAAATGGGATTGTAAAAATTGAATGCAAATGGCGGGAAAACGTGAATTGCGGGCACGTAAATACGGGGTTTCATTGTATCCGTGCCGAAAAATCTAGAATATCTAATTTAAAATTAAATAATTAAAAAAAAATGTAAAGGTATTCATGAAGAATTCATCAATATCATGACTTGAAATGTTTGGGGTGTCTGAGATACCCACCCCCTTCGGACAACGCGGTTGATTTTGAGCCGCCGAGGAGAATCTTCCCATTCTTCGCGGTATCATTTGAAATTTTTAAATGCAAATGGAGGTCGCGTATCGAAAGTTTGAGAAACCTTGAGTTAGATAACCGTATGAATTGAGAGATTGATATATTACTTTTATTTTTAACAATTTATGTGCAGCTTTATTTTGCTGTTTGGACGCCACGCCGTGCAGGCACGAGAAATCGGTCTAAACACCAGCGCCACGCCGTACAGGCACGGGAACGCTACTACGAATTTATCTATGAATAAATAACGGTGGCGTACGGTAAAAATCGATATAATTGACGTGGCCATTAAAGGGTTAAATCGTAATAATATATTTGTCACATCAATGGTCGCTACGAGTGCTTCTTGGACCAAATTTATAAAGTAAAGCTTCTGACAGTTGTGATAAGATTTGAATTTTGTTCGATTGCAATATTCTACTTGAAATCTTATGTATATTATTGATTTATAAATTATATTTCTTCATTTTAAACGTATATAATCATATATTTACATAAATAAATCATTCATCTCTATTTTTTAGGTTAGAATAACAAATAAATTGATGAATATCCTTGATATAATGGAAAATGCTGAATTTACCATCATCAAAAAATACATATGTCAAATATGCATGGAAGACTTTGATTATTTGGAAATGCTGAACGACCATGTATGCCGTGAGGTTAAACCATGTTATTTTTGTAAAGAGAAATTCGAATCAAAGTCTTTTCTGATACATCATATACTCGATAAGCACGAAGAACGTCTCAAAACTTGCGAATTGTGTAGTGTGTCTTTTATTAATAGCGCACTTTTGAAAAATCACGAAGAAAAGCATATTACTAGGAAAGAAACTGTGCTGAAATGCTCTATATGTCCGAGAGCGTTCTTCAACAGATTCAAATTGACCAGCCACGAAATTACACATGGCATCGAGAGATCCGACGGCGGGCTTATTTTGAAGAACGAGAATATACACACCGTCGTATTACCGTCGCATAAAAACGAGTATATCGGCTACGAAGATCTGTTCACGTGCAATGTCTGCTCGAAGTCGTTTAAATCGCACGATATTTTAAAACGACATTTGACAATGCACGAAAAAAAGAGTACGTGTAATATATGCGGTAAATCGTCGACGATCGATAATTTTCTACAAAAGCATTATTTATTATGCAAGAAAATGCAAACGACTACGTTTAATAATGAGACTTTGCTAAAAATGGAATCGTGTAAATATTGCGGCAAATTAATTGAGAAGGGATTCAATTTTGACCGACACATACAGACGCATTTGCAGTATAAAATGCGGAAATACAAGTGCAAGTATTGCCCGTGCAGATATAATCATCCGACTGATCTGTTCGCTCATTTCAAAGCGTATCACAAAAATAAATCGCCGTTTCTATGCACGCTCTGTAATTTAACGTTCAATAATCCGAGCACGTTCTCGCTGCATATTAAACGTACGCACGACGAGTCCGGGATTATACGATTGAACGAAAATAATTTAGTTGTCTATGAAAACTCTATAAACATCGATACGGGATCGTTGTCGGCATCGAACGATTTTTCCGAAGCGTTCAGTAATATCGCGTCCGATCACAAGCCGAATAAAAATAAATATAAAATCACGGGAATTAAATCATTCATGACAAAAAACATCGTAAAAACCGGGCAAAAAACCAAGTGTAACGTATGCGGACATAACGTCTCTTTGGAATCTTTAAAACAACATACGGCGGGACATTTAAAAAAATATTCCAAGCTATTAAAATGCCATTTGTGTACGCAATACTTTCGAACGAGCTCCAAACTCGATTGGCACGTGAACAATCATTTCAAATACGATAAAAATCTATGTTTCTGCGGTGCGAAATTCAATTCGACCGACGATTTAGCGAATCACATGACGAATTGCGAGCGAAATCCGAACAAAACGGACGCAATGATCGATTCCGATAATATTTTCATTATAAACGTCGAAAAAAACTCGTGTGTCATCTTAGAAACGTCGTCCAACGATCTGAGTTATATAGCCGAGGAATTGGGACGTGAAAAAACGGAAAAGAGTCCTTTGTCCATTTCAAATAATTATATTCTATCGTTTCCCAATAATATTACGGTCAAACGGATCACTACGGCCGAAGCGATTCTCAATCAAAAATTCGTAGTGAAGGGTACCGCCGTCGACGTAACCGCAAACAATAATTTAATCGGCTCCAAATTAAAGTTTACGATCAATAAAAATGTTAACGAATAATTTAATAAAAAAAATGATTTATTTTGTGTAGTAGATCTTCTTTAGTCAGCACCCTCATGCCTGAGGATCGTTACCATTTTTGTTCCAAATCTTCTTGATTTTCTCTCTCCAGAATTCTCTGCATTCTGCATCCCGCATCGCAGCTTCTACTGTGGAGCCTGTGGCGGTGTTCACTTGGTCGCTCCAGCATGTGGGCGCCCTGCCCCTTTCCCTGCGTCCTTGTACGTTTCCAAGCGCGATGAGCTTCTCCAGGCTATCGTTTTATCTCAAGTATCGAAAAATCCTTTTAAGACATATGATCGAAAGTCTGTCTTCTTTGTAGTTCCCCATTTTTTTTAGGACAGACACGTTTGTGCGTTTAGCGGTCCATGGTATTCTTAGCAGACGTCGCCAGCACCACATTTCAAAGGCGTCGATTTTCTTTTTCATATTTTCCTCTATGGTCTAAGGTTTCTACGCCGTAAATAAAAATTGAGAATATCAGACTCTTCACTAAATGTTTTTTTGTCTTTTTGGATATCCCCCCGTTTTTCCAAATCGTTGAAAGCTTTGACATCGTAATTTAACCATCCCTATTCGTCTTCTTATCTCCGGCTCATAATTTCCGTTACTCGTAAGTAGTGATCCTAAATAAAGAATCTCTTCAACCCCCTCCAGATCCGGAAGATTAACACATCTGGATATTTCTGTCGACTATCTTCAGCTTAGTTTTATTAATATTGATCTCGAGTCCTAGTTTTTTACTTTCACAGTCAATATTTTAAGCAGATCAGTCAATTTTCAGCCGTATTTTCAGCATATCTTAGATTTTAAATCATTTTACCTGCTATTTTGAATCCACCTTTCCAGTTTTCAAGGCCTTTTCTCATGATATACTCCCAGCTATACAACAGCTTGAATCTGGGGCGGCATTTAATCCACCAGGTTCTTTATTGTTTCTGCCGTTATCTCTTCATAGTAGACCTTTTTATTGATGTTATTAGTGATTTTAAATTGACAGGCTTTTCTCTCTTGACTTTTGGGGTTTAAATCGGGACTAAAACCTGGCCATGACAATGTCGAAATATTAAGTTTTTCTATTAAATCTTTGACTAGTGAAAATAAGACAGAGAAATGTTAAATATGTTTTTCCTGAACTAAAATAAATGTTTAACACGTTTACCGGCATGGTGGCCACATGTGGCCGGCACTTAAAGTTCGCACAGCGCCATGGTGGCCATATATGGCCGGCAAAAACATTGAACACGAAATGTTACCCAGGGGCTGCCGGATACTTTTTACCTTGGATTTTCTTGCATAAATGGCCACCATGGCCTCTCC
>JAGXCT010035307.1:0-14489 GCA_022495035.1 Philopotamus ludificatus
TTCCCAAATGACAAACAGTCATCTCACAAACATCTAACCTACAAGCCACTGTCACCTACAAGCCACTGTCACCTACAAGCCACTGTTACCTACAAGCCACTGTCACCTACAAGCCATTGGTAAAATAACCAGTGTCGTGGTTTGACACTGGGAGAGACTAATTCCCCTTGCATCTTTGAAGTCTTTAGAATCTTTATCTTATCTTTATAAAATAATATTAATAAGTTAACAACGAATTTGTAAACCGACTCGAAGACGATAGAATCTTAAATTGTTGAAGCATTTCATTAAATCAACCAAGAAATATAAAAAATAAAAAAAGGATCAAGAGAAGTAAAAGGATTTTTACTTACTCCTTCTTTCTAGTGTGAAACTTATGGATTTTGCTAACGTTATTAGTCAGGATGATGAGTTTTAATATTTGTTTAAAATTAACGCTTAGTTTTATTTGTATTATTAATTAAGTTAGTATAAAAATACATATAGTAATAGTAAGTTTGTATACGAATGAAAATTTAAAAAATATATAATTAGTAAAATTGATTTAATTATTTCCCTTTTTAATAATAAGAATGTACAAGCACTAAAGTAATAAAATCTTTTGCTTGAGGCTAGGCCTGTTTTCCTTTAATCGCTGATTTAAGTTCTGGGATATTAGGTTCTGGGATAAAGATGGAATGGATTTTTTCTAATATTTTTAGGGAATAAAGATCTAAGAAAGGATTATGGAAATCGAGTATTATGATATTTAGAAAATAAGGCATTGTCTCTACATCTAAAATCTTAATCTCTAAATCTTCTTACAAAATAAATAAAATTTTGCTTTTAATAGTAGAGTTAGTTTATGAGAATGATCTGCTTTTGCCGTATAATAATTAATCACATTATTAGCGCAAGGTCTATGAACTAATGATTTGACCTTAAACACATCTAAACGGAGTTTACCGTTTCAACAGTCTTTTGCAATAACCAATGTCATATAACTGACTCTTAAAGAATTTTGTGAAGAGCATTACAACATACTTCATTAGTCATTAAAACCACGAAAGAGTCTTTGTTAATTAAATATTTTCTTTTTATAATAACTAAATGATGACAAGTACAAAAAAGGCCTTCGAGTTCATCAGCTGAAATGATTTAATTACATTTATTTTAGAAGTATTCAAAAGAATGGACGTTTTGAATGTTTGCAAGTATCAAAAATGGTTTATGAAATTTGGATAAGGGCTAATTTAATAAATAACTCTGAAAGTGCAAGATCTAGTAAAGAGGACGATCCTAAAAAACTTAAACACCCTCCCTAGTCAGGCTGCAATCAAGAAAACCCCCATGGTCCTCAGCCAATCTGGCCATATAGGCCCTGAATCCGATAACACTATGAAGAAAAGGATCTCATCTTGGAGCCAACCAGCCCTCCAACCGGGTTCCTCCTATCGCGGGAAAAATCATGCCGATTTAACCCCTCCCTCTGCTGACAAACTACTAACACTAGGAACTGGAAAACGAACAGAAATGCGATTGTGGAGCATCGAAACAGACCATGCTCCATATAGTGAACGACTGCCTACTGAGAAGGCTGAGCGGAGGCATCTTCGCCCTAAATGAAGCTGACGAACAGGCTGATACATGGCTAGAGAAACTCGACATCTATATCTGACCGGTAACCTCCCGAATTGTCTAGAGACTCGGTAAGAAACACTCCTTAGTGTATCTGTCATCAGTAATTTATGTAGATATGCGACTAACCTGGGCTAGGTTGACCTGGCTTCCTAGTCATCCAAAGGCAAATGCTGGGATAGTACTTTCAGTCGCTTCCCAACACATTACCACTCCCTACAAACTCGTCCAGTCCTTCAGGTCCCAGGCAGTAGGGGCAACGAGTAAACTCGTTCGGATGGAAGCAATGCCACACCCGGCGGTTATTTTAGACTATCGCTAAGGCCCAGAGAGAGGCCCGCCCCTCTATAAGGAGAGTGGATCAAGCTGCATTGGATTACATAGCTTAACCAATGTTGTTTAAGTTAATACTTTGTCTGTACGATGGGACTCCAAGAGTATAATTCATTTTCAAGCCCTTACACCTGGCCAAACAGTAAATGCGAAAACGTAAACTAATGGAGAGTTTAGCGGAGAAAAATGGCAAAAAAACGTTCCTCCCTTGTGCATCGAAGACAAGTTTTTTTGCAGAAATGGATGGAGGTCGATTCGTGACTCTCCATATTCTTCAGATATCGCTCCGTTTGACTATCATCTTTTTTTTTAAAATACATATGGTGACGTTAAAAATTGACTAAACAAGTATTTTGCCTCCAAACCTCTAAATTTATTTATTTTATGAGAGAGGCATTAAAATGTTGCCAGATAGGTGGGAAAGGGCAACATCTGCTAATGGAGATTATATTTTAGATGAATGGATTTCTCATCATGGAACTGGTATGTCCTGGGAGGGAAAACCCTAAATAGTTGACCGATAATTGGTCTAGTCTCGATACTTTCTTCCTTCATATTAGGGGACACCTCTTTGAGAGGGAATAATTCTAGACTAGGGATGAGCAAACCCTGGCCCGCGGGCCACATGCGGCCTACCACACCTTCTCGTGCGGCCCTTCAAAGATTTTACAATTTGACTTTTAAAAATCCCTATTACCTTAGGCGTAATCACAAACCTTTCCACATTTAATCCCATATTTACATTTAAGTGCCCGTCTGCGAATTTTTTTGCCAAATATTTCGCGCGATCCGTAGCTGTTATAAAAAAATATATATCTCTAAAATTAGTTAGCCTATGTGGGTAAAATAAAAACCATTTGCAAAATAAAAGATGGTTTATAATTTGGACAATTCTCTTATTTTTTTTAAACAAACACCGGCACCAAAACTTACACGCTTTCTATTTCTCTAGGTAAAAAAAACAAAACCATTTTTACAGCTATATTAATAAAAGAATCCTTCACCCCAAAGGATTCATTTTTATGTATGGATAAAAGCTTGTATAACCATTGACATACATTGTATGGTGTGGATTCAGCTGATTTATTACGATCCGCCTATTATAACACAACGCTTATCCCAAAAGTCGAATCTGTTGATAATTCGATTGCAAAATGTACCATAATCACTGGTCCCGTACGGGACCGCAGACCATTCCTATCCACAGTTTACCTTTTACAATGGTTTGCAGAAGACGATCCATTGGTTCACGAGAGGTCTTTCTTATCATGAAAACATTGCTATTACGCGACTTGGTAAATAATCACTTGTGACTCTTTATAAGCAGATAAGAGGAAGTCGAATATCGAGGCAAACCCCTCCTACCTGTCTGGATACAGTCAGGAGGGTAAAATTCGATACCGACAGTGGTAGAAGATATACGTTTAATGCTAGCAATGGCCAAGAGAGAGAAAACCCTTGATAAATAAACCGCATACCAAGACGGCTCGGATCACCGCTGTATGGACACCAAAGGGGAGTGCTACGTCACTTGTGAGACTCAGGTTCCTTTAGCTTCGATTGCCATTCCAGAGACTGGTAAGGCCCATACCCTCAGCGAGTGCCTAATCGCACCATTTAAATCGTTTATTTAAAAACGTCCATTCTTTTGAATACTAATACTCTAGCAATACGTGCCAGATTAATAGACGAATTCGTAGACATTTCCATTAGATTTAAAATTCAAATTTCATCCTTAACATGTCATTGTATTATTGGCAAATCTCTTTCGTAGAATTCTTATACCATTTTAGACGCAATTTTTTTTCAGCCGCCTCCATTGTTAAGTCGCTCTATATGGGGCTTAGAATTAAGATGTGCAATTGTTTATGTATACATCGCTACCGAAATCGGTAATCACTATACCATCTATGAAACAGGGGGCATCGATCTGTGGAGAAATAAATTACTATACCTTTAATCATTTTTCGCAAAGCGTCTGGTACGGCATTCTGAAGACACGAGCTTAAACCCGGATCGTTCTGTTTGCATCTGATGAAATCTTCGGCTGAAACGTAACAAAATAATGAATTAGCCTCGGTATTTGAATGTGATGTATCTCATCTTTTCCGCATTTATCATAATATAATTCGCGTAACGATTTTCCCGAAATTTCCGGGAAAATGCTCTGCGGACGTGTTAAGGCGTGAACGATTAATTTTCTTCTTGTTGTTTTTAATTGCGAATATTTAAATGGATGCCTCGCGTGATTTTGCAAAAAAACACTGACCGACATTTGCGCGATTGGCGGGTTCAACGCATCGCATATTAACACGTTTCCGTTTCCGCGTTAGAAATCAATTTATTGAAAAAAAAACCATTCGGATATGGCCGCACAATCGATCGCTACGTCCGCATTACCATATCCATTGTGTTGTGATCGTTGGCGATATTTCCCACAGCATAAATTCAAACGTCAAATTTAACCATGAAATTTAAAATAGTAATCAATCATCGCAATCATCGCGGTATCACGTAATCGCATAAAACAGTTTCTAGGTTGTGTCCCACATTTTTTAAAAAAAAAATGAATTGATAAAATGCATTATGCAATTATTTGGTCCAAACAGTTTTGTGCACAGTCAGCCTTCGTGCCGTTATATCATTGCGGTCAAATAACTTTCGATATGTGTTTAATCGATTCTTTTCGATGATCGATATCGGTATCGATTAACCGTTTTAAATATAATTTTATTGCAATATCATTTTTTTTACTTTACAGTGGAACCTGAAATCGTTATTCGAAACATTCTTGTATAAATAATGCCGGAAAAGGATGATTTTTTTAAAATATAATTAGCCAATAACAAGATGATCATTGACTAAATATAATTAGTAATGACTGTGATAAATATCCTGTGAAATTTTCATCTGTAAAATAACTTGAACAGTCATCTAATATTAATTAAAATTAGATGACATTGAGATATCGGAAAAAAATGGTATAACAATATGTTATTTTGCAACAAGATTACTTAAAAATGATTAAAAACATCAACAAAGCAAGCATCTGATATAGCCATCAATACCAAGATACGTCAGGGATAAGTGCACCAACACAAGAACAAAATATTATGAGAAGTGGACTTCGGGGCCCCACGATATTAGGGCCCCCCGAGAAGGGCCTCGAGGTTTAAAAGAGGCAATTAAGTTATCAGAGCTATTAATTAATGTGGAAGATGGTCATACTCATTAAAATATTCCCAAGTCAAAAATCCTTTAAAGAATCCAGACGTATGACGTAGTTGTAGAGCCTTTTCGAATATTTTTAGATTTTATCAAAAGAAGAAGAATAAGCTATCTAAAACAAAAAATGGTGCAAAAATGATTTCCCTTTTCACATTTTTTTATCTATGAATTCTCCAGATATAAAATGACTGAAAAATTTATATAAAACATTAATAAATAATTCCTCATTAATAATTAATGGTATTGATATATAGCTATAGGGTATAATTATATATTGCGGTATGGCCTGATTTTCTTAGAACATGTGGTTTACCTTTTAGGTATCAGATTGTATTTTTCATTATATAATATATTTATTTTCAATTGTAAAGCAATTTATGTTTTAATGTTAAATCAATTGATTGACTTTTGATTTTTTCTTTTATTTTTTTTTGTTGAAACTTAAATGATAATAAATAAATAAATCATAATAATATTTTTTAGTAAGATTTTTACGAAATAAACTTAAAAATTCTAAACAATTACTCGTAAATTGACTTAAAATCCTTAAAATAAATTATTATAAAAAATATCGCATTCATCGTTTTTCTCTTTTTTTTAAAAAAACTTTAAAAAAAACAATAAATTAAAGATCCATTGATGTATAAATGTGATATTAACGAAAATTCATATTTAATCATTAAAATTCATATTAATTAAAATTCATATTTAACAATATAAGAAAATCTGTCGCAGCTAAATTATTATTTATGGTAAAAGACAGGGTTTTTTATTGGATTTATTTAATTTTAGGGCTGTATAAGTCCAATTGTCACCTTTTTTGTTATTGTGTTGATGTCAATGTCAAAACACCGAACAATACTAATATAAAAATATACGAGCCCTAGTTCATATACAGTGAAGTCCCTATCTAATATTATCATATTCATCGTTTTTGTTTTTAAGCCTTGAAAAAGTTCAACTGTAATTCTTAACTCAAAATAAATATGATTTAAAGGAAATTTTATAAATAATCCCATTAATATAAAAAAAAATCTAATAGCTAGTTACAAAAGATTTTTTTAAGTGGAGGCCTCAAGCGGTAAAAATTAGGGGGCCTCAAACTCAAGTTGGAAAAAAAGATTTCATAGCATAACATAATAAATAAATTTATTAAAAAAACATATTTTTTGCATGAGTTTTCGTATTGCTTTATTTCTTAAAAATTTTCGTCTCAAAAAAATTTCCTGCTTTATGGTGTCTAATATACAGAACAGTCATATTATTTAAACCTTATTTTAAAATTAAGCTATTTCTTTCCGACTGTTTTTCCGTGAATTATTAAAATAAAATATATTTCAACATTCAGAAATATGCAAGAAATTTTTTTGGAGAATCGATAGATCGTTTTTATTTAGAAATTCATCTTCAAAAACACTATGACATTTATAGAAGTATTCCTTCAACTTGTATATCGCATTTTTTTCTATTGATATTCAATCAAAAAATATTCGAAAAGGCTCTACAACAACTTCTTACGCCATTGTTAACATCAAAAAAGATTTTTCTCTTTGAATTCTCTCAAGAATTGATGGCTCTGATAACTTAATTGCCTCTTTCAAACATCGAGGCCCCTTTCGGAGCCCCTGATATACTGGGGCCCCGCAAGTCTACTTGTCAAAATATTTTATCTTTGTATTGGTGCATTTATCCCTGACATATCTTGGCATTAATAGCTATATTGGTGGCATATTTTATTTTTGTTGATGTTTTTAATGATTTTTTACTTGAATAACGTTTTGATAAAAAGTTTTGGTTATAAATCACTGTGTGTTTTTATGTCCAAGTCTCCGTATTCGCCATACATGGCTGCCTGCGACTTCTATATATGCTTTTAATAATAATAATAACCGATCCGTTACGGCGGCTCGAAACCAACGCTCGGTGAGGTCTATTTAGTACGAAATTAATATATGAAAATATATCAAAAATATATCAATATCTTGACGTTTTTTATAAAACGGATTATTCTATGAATAAAAATAGTTATTTATACGTTTTTTACGGGAAGTACGTTTTATCGAAGGATTTAATCGGTGCAAATGAATGTCTTGCACGCCGCGTCGAACTATGCAAATCAAGTTTCTTATCTAATATTGATACGTTTTGAGCATCATTGCGTTAAGCACGGGAGTCATTGTTGAATTTAAATGTTAGTTAAGTACATTTGAAGACAATTTCCAATTTGCATCAGAGACATTTGCGCTCGGGTCGTTTGCGAAACGGTCGTAAAAAAAATACGTTGCATGATCGCGAAAAATAAATTTAAAACATTAACGTTTGCGTCGAAACAAACGCGACATTTCAAATGTATGCACATAAATTAATGCATTTTTTTTTATAATAATCGATCGCCTTGATACCTTAACCTGTTCGCCGCCATTTGTTCTTTGTTCGCGACAATAGATTACAATTTTTTTTGTTGTTCATTCGTGCCCAGATTCTTCAGTTACATCGGTTTACATAATTAAAAATACCAAAAGACTTTCACTCGCGTTGTGCGTTTTCATTTCTCCGGAGAAATTGATTATCACGAGCACCTGGCTCAGGTACTTGTCCCAGCATCGGACCAAATGTCATGAACGCATTTTTCTACGGAAGAAAAATCATGACCGATTTGGCGAGTCGACAAAGTGTCATTCCAAATATTTACATAATGCTCGGACACCTGAGCACTTTCACAGCCTCAAAAAATCATTGAAAACGTAATGATTATTCAAGATGGACATTGAACTAGCGTTCCAATTTCAAAATGCTAATTTTAGGGCCGTTTTGTAATGCAACGTCTGACCTTATGATTAATATTTTAAGACTTTTTTGTCTATCGGATGTGTGCTGCAACACGAGATTACTTATATTATGCCGTGGTATTTGAATTGTATAATTAGCTGAATATCAAGGATGTTCGAAATGTGGTATTCGAGTCGGTGTTTTGTGATGTAACTCGGCCCTTGAACGCGATTTGGAACAATTTTACATCAAAAAATAATAATATTACAGATTCGTCTCAAATACCCGATGCATATCCGTTACATTCCTATCATATCATCGACATGTTTATGTATTTCTGCATTGAGATCATCTTACAATCCAACCAACCGGTCAATGAATAACAATGAATAACCAATTAAATACATATTTAAATTTTAATTAAAATATCGTGTAATAAAATTTAGAAAAAAATTGCATTACGAAATAATTTCACAATACATTCGGTTGATGAAATGCAATTGATTATCAATTATTTAAATGATGACATCGGATTCTGCAATTATTCCACATTAAATTAATCGATTAAAAAAATCAAAAACTTACGCAATCTCTTGTCCAAAGCTTCAGTTGCAAAAATCGAGCACGCACATAAGAATATTGAGATTTTATTCAACATGATATAAATATTTTTTTTATGATAAAAATATTTTTTACGATAAAATTAAGCGTAAACGGTCAGATGTTACCATTTACGTGGTCCGTATTTGACTGAACTGAACGCACACGTGAAGGTGTTATTTAAAAACGTACCACTGCAATCAGTGGTTCTCAATGTTGCGATATAGCAATTATTATTAATAAAATTTCTCACCGGAAAATCGATATATGAAATCGAATTTTATGGCGATTGTGCATTAATTTCCTTATTTTTTATCATTTTTTTTATTATTTATTATATATCTAATATCCAAGGCTGTTATGCTCATATGCATATATATGCACTATACCTAATTAAAGCCATTTATTATAAAATCGTATAATCAATTAACATAAAAAAAATGACTTTAAAAAAACGCATTTTTATTGGGAATAAATATTATCTGATGAAATAAGACGATTGAATGTGAATTATTGGACTATATTGGATTATATGTGGACTCTGAATTATTTTAATAAATAATGAAGGTCGAGGATCATAAAAAAAAATATGAATTCTTAATGCTCAGGGGATTATAATATTTTCTGGACGAAAAAAACACTTTTTGACAGGTTGTATGCCTTAAAAATCCTACCACATACAAACAAAGACCTTCTCCGGAAGAAAGCCATTGTTTTTTCGTACAGAATTATTGTATAACACCCACTTCTCATCTCCAGTTACAATTCGTCGCAAAAACGGTTCGGCTTCATACCGAGACAAAAGAGACGCGCAGATGGTACGCCACTGATCGAGCGCCGTCTCCATGAGGAACCCATATTCTTTGCCTGTACAATTTTCCTATGTGACGAAGATGATCCTGAGTTGTAGACCATGGACAGCCAATCTTCATCAATAATTCCTCAATTATCATCTAATTTATAGGGTCGTCCTTTTCGTGGGACATCTCTTAGATTCCTACTTCCATTTTTAAACTTATTAAACCACCGATGACACTTGTTCAGTTTCAGAATGTCTCCGTAAGTATCGGTATTTTTTTTTTACTGATGTTTTGTAAGTGTGCTTCTTACCTTACATCTTTTCCCCTTAGTAGAAAAAAAAGAATTAACCGAAAAATAAAATTTACAACCATAGCTCTAACGTAATAACAAAACTTACATTTTTGCGGGACCGTGTCTCGATACAAACTAACTGTGAATGAGCTCATCGAAGAAATTTTGATTATTTTTCGGTCCCCCTTAATATATATGACCTTCTCCATTAATTTAATACATTTATTAAGCCTTCAGAATTAAATTGAGTAGATTTAGATGCGAAGTATACTTCCATGTCATTTATTTACGCATCTATTAGGGGGACCAATAAGAAATCGCGTATTTTATAAATAATACAAACATTAATTTATTCGTTATGTTTCACATACGACATTATAATATAAAGTCTTTATCATAATTTACTACAACTTGTCATCTATTTTGTAACTTTACGATACATTTTTTGAAAAAGCATGCCGGTTTTGAATCAAAATACTGATTAGATTTAGAAAGCGTCCCTAGGGGGCCATATCGACTGTTAGGTCATGTCAAGGAGAAAAAAAATGAGAGTCCGCGAGATGTAAATGGGTGTCCACATGATCGAAGCCCATTTAATTTGGTTTACGCACAAAGAAAGGACTTATTAAATTTTCGTTAAAAATTTTGGTCAACATCACCGCGTTACTATGCATAAGCCTCCGTATTCGCCGGACATTGCTCATGTTACTTCTTCCTATTCCTATAACGCCCATTGTTACCGCGGGTTTTTATTATTTAAGTTCGACAGTTCCTTCTATAGCGCTCCCTTTTAGAACGTAAATTTTCAAGGTCAAATTACATATTTCAACTCAACATCACGCAAAAACAACTTTTGTTGCACCGATTAAACCGGTATAAGCGGTGTGGATGGATGGCAAGGGATGGAACTGTGTCGGACCGGTCTGACACAGCTTCTTCCTGGTACAAAAAGTTCGATGCCCTTTGGTACAAACTAAAAATAAACTAAAAATAAAAGTTATTAAAAATATGCGAACGAAAAAAATGTTTGATGTATTGATTTCGTCAGAAAATCCTAATTAACTCGAAACAAATTAGATATTCTGTAAATATGTAAAACAGTCAGCCCTCCTATAACGTTTCCTCTCAATCACTATTTTCTACAAAATGCCTTGTCAATTAAAGAGCATTGACCTTTATTATATATTTAAGAAATATGTAATTTGACCTCGAAAATATTAGCATTTTGTAGAGAGACGCAATTTAGACGAAACGTTATAGGAGGGCTGACTGTATAATACGTTGCCGTGCTAAATAGAAAATAGGGTCAATGCCATTTGGTTGACAATAAAATATAACATTGAACAAGGTCATTTAAAATATGCGAATGATCGATCGTATTGATTTCGTTCAATTTGCAAAATAAAATTAAAAATCACTTTTTCCAATTTTTTTATGGGTACCTTGGCTTTTATAATGCGGTCTTATGATTTCTTCATTATACGAGGACTGACTATATTATTTAATGACGGACTTTCGGCTTTAACGGACACTCCCTCGTCCGCAATAGAATGTGACGCCATTAAATTTCGCGAGTTTTCAATGTTTCTTATGGGGGTGTCCGTAGGGGGTCCCTCAGAGACCCCACTCGTTTCAAATGAAGATATAGATGAATTCTTCATCAATATCTGTAATTTATTTTACAAAAATGGATTATTCTAAGAATAAAAATAGTTATTCATTACATACTTTTAGAAACATAGATTTTTTTAACAAATTAATATGACGCGTAAATGACATGCGCATACGCTGATGTAGTTAACCACAGACTGAGCTCTCACAGCACGTGTCACTCGGAACACAGTGGCAACAGAAGCTGCCACTTGTTGTTTTTATATTCTTTAGACTTTGTTTATACAAATACAAAAAGTATTATATTAAAGAGTTATTCGAGAAAAATAAAAAAATTGGGGTCCCCAATAGGTCCCCATCACTAGGTTAGGATAGGTTGAGGATATTTCTAACACTTTTCTGTGATGATAAACACATTATCTTGAGATATATGTGAAGCTGTCTAGGTTTTAGAAAACTTACATTATATAAAAGTACAATCTTTGAGATACGACATAATATCTGTTTATTACGTAACTATCAGTAAAACCTCACTCAAAATATATTGTTTGTTTTCCTCAGCATTTACATTCTTAGTCAACATCATTAAACGAATAACCTCATAAGTCGTAATGTTTTCCTACGCCATTATATACGAGGAAAATTTTATGGCGGATCCTGTGCTTTTCATCCTTCAACCTCGCAATTATTTATTTTGTCTGAATAAACAGAATTTCCTACCATTGCTAAATATTCATCCATCTGTTTGCCGTAAGTTTTTATTGATCCACTGATTAGCCTGAACCGCTTTCCCAACCGGATTTTCCGCATCACTATTTTTCTTCGTTATATTTTTTGATAAAAAAATCGTACAGAAGTCTCATTTATATTCTATAATTAATCCAATTCTATAATTTAATATCCCAACAGGTAACATTTTTGTCTTAACACGTTGCAGTCCGGGGGACGCGAATTCGAGTTCTTGTGGCGCCAGAGCAGCGGTCCGGGGGACTCGTATGCGAGTCCTCGCGGCGCCCAGAGCAACGGTCTGGCCGACTCACATTTAAGTCCTCGTGGAGACAGAGCAGCGGTCCGGGGACGCGTATTCGAGTCCTTATTAGTAATTAGTAAATTTAGAGTCGTCATTTTTTTTATATAAAATATTTTTTTCCCCGAAATCGCCCGGACTGTAACGTGTTGAGAACATTATTATTTATTTATTTGACTAAGACGGATGAATGGCATAACAGAAAGATTCCAAAGCTCCATTCATCCAAATAAAGATTTGATAAATATTTGATAAAGATTCTAAAGACTCAATGCAAGGGGAATGAGTTTCTCACACTAATATTCCCTCAAGTGTCAAACCACGACACTGGTTAATTTTGATATTATTTCAGTAGGATTGAAATTTATATTATTTGTTTTATACATATTTATTCAACGAAAGATAGATGGCATTAAATTAAATAATTTTAAACCGCTAAACTATCTCCTATTGCGTCTTTTCCACTTCCATACCCCCTGGAACCAAGAATTCTCTGAATTCATAGTTCGATCCGTCACGGTGGCTCGAAACTAACGGCTTTTTGTCGATGAGTTCTATTTTGTATGAAAATAGACCCAAAATATTTCAATTCAAGATATTCTTCAACAATACCTTGACATTTGTATTAAAAATGGATTTTTCTAAGAATAAAAATAGTTACTCATGATATGCTTAATATATTGGATATTTTTACTAATCAATATGACGCATAAGTGACGTGTAAACTCGACGATGTTCCGCCGCGACGTTCTACCACTTGCACAGCACGATGTTTTTTCTCGCTCGCACTTGCACATGCGCGATGATTTTTCGCTCGTATCCGGAGCGATAAAAAAACATCGCGCCCGTGCTTGTAAAGTATGAGATTTCTATTAAAAGAAATGTTAAAAAGGACGATTTTAAATAATAAAATAATCCTCGAAGCCAAGAAATAATGAACATGGATGAAGTCCTATTGTACGGTGAAATTAGAATAAATCCATTACGAATCTGACTGAAAAAAGGATCTTGAATATAAAACATTTCTTACGCACCATATAGCCCTGACTTGACTCCATAAGACTTCAGGGACCGACATTTTTTTTGAGTAAGAGTAAAAGATATCTCTATTAGCCGATCCGTTACGCGGCTTGAAAACAACCGAGTCGTTCGAATGGGGTCTCTATCAGAGACCCCAACATTTCGATGAATTTTTCATCGATACCGTGACATTTCTTTAATGGATTATTTTAAGAATAAAAATAGTTATTCGTGATATGCTTCATAATTTTGTCTATATTTTTCTCCATGTTATTTTCTGATCCAGGAAAATCAATCACTTCTTTTTAAATAAAATTAAAAATCATAGTAATTCGAAAATATAAATATTATGTATAATTTTCAGGAATTTAGCGAACCCTGGTTTAGATCCATTCAAAGTCGAAGTATAAAAACAATAAAAATGGTATCAAGAAATATTCTGAAGGTTTTAAAGTTGTGTTAAATTGATGGAGAAGGTAATATCTATCAGAGGAGATGCTAAATAATACAAATCATAAGCTAAATAGATTGTTGAATTTCTATTTAAAAACATTTTTTTTGCCACGACAGCTAATATAAAAACAAAAAATATTAAAATACAGAAATCACCAAAAAATAAATCACCAGGAAATTTAATGGCGCATCAAGAATTCGTTCGTCACTTTTTTTTTATATCCCTGACCATCATTATTAATTAACATAATTTTAAATATAAATGCAATCGACAAGATATAGATCCCCAAACTATTTTGCACCACGGCGTCTTTTTTTCCAGAGGCGCGCCGTCCATATGGCCAGATTGTGCGGCGCACACAGTCGCCAGTAGAAAAGGGCCCCCGATGGGTGCAATCAAAGGCAAATCTTCTTTATTATATTTTTTTTTATTGTAAAGGGCACCCGTTAAAGTTCTGCACACAGGCGCCGGACACTGTTGGTGTGTGCGGCGAAACGGAATCCATTCACAATAAACCACGACAACATTATAAAAGAAGCTATTGTGGATAATAAATATAAAAAAAAAACAGCCCGTTTCTAAAAAGTTTGGTGACCCCTGCAATAAGATATTTTTTTAAATTTACTATCCAGTAAACGTTGAAGTTGAAGTGGTTTAATTTTTAGCTCTATATCTTGATTAATATTCATACGTCATCAGAGCGTGCAACCTGTACAATGGCTTGAACGAGGATATAGA
>JAGXCT010035308.1:0-28568 GCA_022495035.1 Philopotamus ludificatus
ATTTTCCATTAATGAAATAAATGCAAGCTTTAGAATAAATGATAATCTGAAGAATCAAGATCATGAGAATACGGAGGAGGCAAAAGTCTTTCCCAATCAAGCTCCCCGATACATGTTTAATCTAAAATTGCCTTGTCCAAAATTACAGAACCATCTTTGGCACTTGCAAAAAATTTAATAACACCTTCATTATATATTGCTCCCATATTTTCACAGCATTTCAGCAATATTGCCATTTTTATAGTCGTAAAGCCTGACATATCTGATGTGTTCTAATACGACCCAATAGTTTTCCAAAATGGATAACATCTTCTTAATTTATTCAATATTATATAAGAAGACCGACTTTCTACCATATATCTCAAGAGGATTCTTCGATAATTTGGACCGCTGGAGCGACCAAATGAAGACCGCCACAGACTCCACTGTAGTAGTTGGGATGCGGGATGCAGAATGCAGAGAGTCCCGGAGAGACAAAATCAAGAAGATTCGTAACAAAAATGGTGACGATCCTCAGACATGAGGGTGCCGACCAAAGAAAAATAATTAAAAATAGCATTTATTTAATTATTCATAAGATTATATGAATACATTTCTATGGCCATTCGATTTATTAGCTTTTGCTTTTAAAACTTTCAGGTTTTCAATTTATTAAAAATTCGCCAACATATATTGACGCAAACATTGTCAAAAATAAGTGTATTTGATATTTTCGCTGAATTAAATGTATCGGATACAGAGATCCAATCATAATAAGTAGATTCCAAATATTACTTTGCAGCACTCTACAACTTTTCAATATAAGTTTTCCATATTTAAATTGGGCCAATTCATTTTTCTGAACGAAAACCATTTTGAATTTCAAATAACTCCGACTGTGCCAATTCCATACAATTGAGTAATGATACTATATGTTTACTGAGAACGTACATCGTCGTAATATTTAAATATAAAAAAAAATATTTAATTAAATTTTACTATTTGAGACGCCGACAATTCGGCGCGGATCGTATGAACGCCGACGATTGCGCCCAGAAGTTGTTTTCGTATCGAAATAATATATATTTGTATTAAATAAATAATATTATTATAAAAAAAATGATTAAAATGTTCATTATTGTCAAATCGCAACATCTTCGTTGCCAATCGATATTGTATTCGTGGAAAAATATAATTGTAATTAATACATCATCATTATTGAGCAATCATGCGAAAATTAATATCTCATTCTATTTATTTTTTTTGTGTATAAATCTCATCGCAAGATAATCGAAATCAGATTCTTAATCGTTTTAATTATACACTCTTATTTGTGTTTCGATAATAGATTTTTTTTTATTACAAAGCACGTGGAATTTGTCACGTGGCGCCCCTGGACTAATTTCCGAGTCTACAACGATTCGCCAATCTACTATAATTCGCAAAAACATCGCGTGACAATTCGTTATGTGCATCTTTCTTCTGCTCGCACTCGCCCAGCCTCCCTCTCGCTCTCGCACACATTATCAAACACCAATTTGGGCGGCAATTAAAATTAATTGCTACGGTAATTGATTAAATGGGAAAATTTTTGAATCTCAAAAAAAGTTGCAAAGGATCCCAATCAATCATCGTTTTTTGACCGAAGAATATTATCTCTAGACTTATTATAGAAATTTTGATATAATAAACGAGGTTTGATGAAAAAAAATGCAGTTCTCCTCAATATTGACTAAACGTCGTATTTTAAATTTATTTTTATTCAGGAAAAATAAAATGTTTTTGGCCAAAAAGTTGCCGAACACATCAAAATTCGTGATACCTTTCCAACAGCATAAATCAAGCATTTAATATGGCTACTAATGTCAAGATAAGTCATGGAGAAATGTACTAATACATACAAAACTAAACGCATCCGTTTACGTAACGCTTACGAGTTTATAATCGATCGATTTAGTTTTTTTTAACGAATGTGTTAAGAAAACTCTGAGATTTTTTTCAGAGACAAGCAAAACTGTAAACCGTATACGGCGCCTGTGTGCTGAACTTTAACTGGGATCCTTTTACAATAAAAAAATCATTTTACAAAGAAGAATTTTCTCTCATGGCACCTCTCTGCGTCCCCTAATATTCCGGCTTCTGTGTGCGCCACACAATCTGGCCATATGGACGGCGCCCCCTAGATTGTAAAACTATTTAATTTAATCAATACTCGCTTGTAAAATCCATTGAAAGTATATATTATATAGTAGAATTTTCTAAAGCGACTTAATTTAAAATAATTAAAGTAAGCGGAATGAGACAAATAATCATATCCATGGACTCTCATAGTCATAACTATTGATACAATCATTTCATGTTTTGAGAATTTTATTTATTTTTATGATTATGTTAATTTAATTTAATAAAAATATTTTCTTTCCTCGTCTCCTCTGTATTTATTCAATACCTAGCAAAGTATTAGCAAAATATTATTAAAATGTCCAATTAAAAATCATTTTAAGATCCTCATGTGAATTTCTATATATAATACTTTCTAAATGTATGCGGAGAAAAAATATTTTTTTTGAAGAATATTTAAGGTAGGACAAAATTTATTATGAATAATAATGTAATAAACATATTTTTTGGTTTTTCTAGTTTTTTTTTTATTAACCATTTGAACCCTAAGCTCCTAAAGCTTCAAACACTGTAAAACTAAATTTTATATTTTTTAGTTTTTGAATGTACCAATTACACACAGAAAAAAATATTTTTATTTATTTACTCTACACTTAAGAATATAAATGAATAAATAAATTCACCGAGCAAAATTTAATATCATTTTGAGCTCTATTTGTAGTTTACAGTTTTACTTTATTAAATTATTGTTTTACATTTTTTTAATTTTGCCTCTTGGCGCCTGTGTGCGCCGCACAATCTGGCCATATGGTCGGTACACCCCACTTTATTTATTATATTTTGGGCGAGCTCATTAGTAATAATTAAAATCTAGACAAACAGTTACAGACGAAGTTTATTGTGATAAGTTTGAAGACAATTAGTAAGATTGAAGGCGAAATAACCAAAGACGTATTCTGAAACACGCACTGGTAAAAATTAAGGAGTACTACAGCATCTACCCTATTACACTTACATTTTTGATAAAAAAAGCAAAAAAAAGTTTACAAGAGAGGAATCGTAAAATTACCTCAACTGTGGAGAAACATTTAGAGAAAAATTGAATAATAGGATTTTTTCAAACTTTCAAGCCACGTTTTCTTAGATTGTATCTGAAATGAATATAAAAAAATAAAATAAGTTTCAGTCATAGTTTTGGAAAGTTTTAACGCATATAGGAAATTTATATCAAGATATTTTTAAGCCGGCATTATTATGACAGATAAAAATCAAAATTTTGAACACTTGATCGTATCTATTGTGTACACATAATTATTTTGGAAATTCCATTTTTTTTTGTAAACAATATAAATAATGATTTTATTATAAGTTTCTAAGAATGTGTACATCGATGCATAAATATTTAAAACTCTATTTGTCACCGTATTCGATCAATGTTAGTTTTTTACACGATATTTTCTCAACAAACAGAGGTTCCCAACATGTATGCCACCCCGCATTCCTATTCATCTCGAAATGTCAGTGGATGCGCGATGATATATTTTTAATCTTACAGCTGTAAATATTTATCTTGGGAGACATCGGTACGTGACTTTGCTGTTATCATAAGCGCCGTAAATTTTTAAAACAAACAACATACTTTTTTGTTAAACATTGCATACACACATTTAGAGAACGACAACAAAAGAAGATGGTGACATAATTTAATAAATGGCCAAAAAATGCACCAAAAAAAACCCAAAACAGTTGACGGATTATGGACCTTAGTTTAAATATTTGATTGTTCGAAGCGAGGATCAAAAGCCACTGATTGCTCAACGATGCATCGCACGGTGTTCTGTTTAATGTTGTCGGGGACGTGCCCAAGTGGCCATTGGGCCATGGACCTAGACCCTGAGGAGGAGCATTCCCAGCTGGACGCAATGCAAACAACGCAGCGCGCATGACCGTGCAACACAACCGATGCACTCTCTTGTGACAATCACAAAAATTAAAATAACAACTCGACATTTAACCGTTGACATTTTGAAAAACACAAAATAATTAATTTAATTATTTGAATTTTTTTGGGAAATTCACATTCACCCCATAGCAAGAGTCATATGGAATTCCTAAGTAGTTTAACCCAAAAAAAAAAATAAAGAGTTATTTGTACTGATTTAATCTCACAATAATAAAACAATAAGTATTGGATTTAGCTGATAACTGATTAATACTTTGATATTATTATTGTCTGATTAAATATATATTAATTCTGTTTCCGTATGATAATCACGAAAGTACTCAAGATCATCCGCATTATTATTTTTTATGCATAGTTTTCGGGACTGTCCAGGTTAAAGTTCAAACACACAAAACAAAACGGATTCAATAAACAAACATTTAAATGTAAATCGAGACGAATTTTCTTTGCCCCCACTCCGACGCCCCGGTGGCGAAAGTGGGCGGGGCCGTTATTTTTCCGACCAATCGCACGCCGTAGCTTTCAATTAGGAGACAACTGCACACGTGAAAACACTTTTGCTATAATACATTATGTCACAATGTGCATATTTATTTTGGCAATGTCGGCCATTTGATGGAATAATAGCCGACAATAAATATGGCATTAACCTTAAGAGCGCTTCTCCGAAACCGGCATGTGCAAACACGCTAAGCGAACAAATAACATTTTCCCAAAAAAAAAAAAAAAAAATTGTGCTTTGAATAAATTATCACGAGTCACGTGACGTATTGCGATTTTTTCCTTGACTTCCGCAACGTCCGAATCAATCAGAATCAATCAAAAAATAGTTACGATGTGGTCATTAAATGTTTACAAATATGTAATAAATGAGATAATCATTGACGTACGCATTTTATCTACGTCCATTATTTCTGCAATCGTTACATCTTAAATAATAATAAAAAAATATATATTAAAAAACAATGACAATTTTTTTGAAAATAATTACTTGAAAATAATATATTAAAATGTAATAAAACGCAAATCGAATGCAAAATCCTCCGGAGCGATGAGATGCACCAGATAAATTTAATTAAAATTGTTAACAATGATTCATTCTCAACACATTCTATCATTAACTGTTATGATAATGTGCTATTGAACTAAGTAGGATCGTATGTATTTTAAAATTAAGATTAGGAATATCTTATTTTGATTGATTCATAGTAAACAACGCTGTCTAGCTAGATCGGAATTATCTAATTCGTATTTATTTTTTATCATAAATAGATCTGGATACGGGAGTGCGCTTGTCGTATGGCTAGATTGTGCGGCGCACACAGGCACCGTAAGATTAGATGAGCCGAAAGCTGGGAAAAATATCAAATATCAAATATTAATTCATTAAACTTTCATAAAATCAAAAATATTTCCATTAAAATTTAAATATATTTTTTTTGGCGTTAAATTATTGATAAATTTTAAATGCAGCTGTGAATTGAATAAATTTTATTTTAATTTTATTCTAGAACTACTCTTTGATCTATAGTTAACCCTCCTATAGTGCTACCTTCTATAACACCAATTTTCCAGATTTCCATTTTTTCTACAAAAAAATTGGAGAGTACACTTAAATACGTGCAACCCCTTTAAAGGTTAACAATTAAGATAGGATTGAAAAGGCTAATTATGTCATGATACGTCAAAGACAAGTAAACCGCAGTCCACGATATTTTTCTTACAAACTTCCCTCATAATTATTGTTTATTTATTACTAGAAGCGTTGACAATTTTTTTACAAAAAATGGTGAGCAGATTAAATAAAAGAATGGTTATTTTTTTTGTCATAAAATGAATGTGTAAATAAAAATCGCCAATGGTAATGCGACAACTGTTTGGCTCCGTTTTCCATTTTTCAGTAATTTACTCAACATTTTTTTTATTAAAAAACGGAAAGTTTTCAAATATTTTATAATATTTTTTAAAATAATGTTATATTCTATAAAAATGTTAAATATAGCACTCCGTACTATAGAGCGGCGTGTGCGGCAGTCCCTCCTATAGCGGTTAATTAAATTTACAAAACGCTAAATTTTCAAGGTCGAATTAAATATGTTGTAACAAACTAAAAATAGAAAAAGGTCATTTTAAATATCTGAATTGAAATATATTCGATGTATTGATTTCGATCCATTTACAAAATATTATTAAAAAACCTAACCCAAAATTTTGTATAAGTGCTTAGTTTTTCTATAGAGCGGATTTCTATAGCGTGCTTCCTATCTCAATGCTATAGAAGGGTTGACTGCACTTGATTTTTATCAATTTCTACCAAGTGGAACAATCCTTTACTTCTAAAAGTAGATGATTGACTAAACAGCGTCTTTCTACACTATTACAGTTTTGTCACATTGTTGGGTGATGTTTAGACGCTTACACTCTTTTGTGAAGAAGTTGAAGATTAACCCAATTTTGGAGGAACGAATACGATATAGCCGTACCGATGGGGTCTATTGGGGACCCCAAGTTTTTGATTCCTATCGAATATCTATTTTAATATAAATCAAATATGACACAAACTTTTTGTATTTGTCTAAAAAAGTCTAAACAATAAATATTATAAATAATAATTGTCATTTATTGTCTGCAATTGCAAAAAAAAACATTATTCGCAGCTGATGTCACGCGCGCGATGTTTTTTCACGCTCGCATCCAGTACGATGTTTCGAGTGCGAGTGAAACGTGTGACTGAAACGAGAATTCATCAATATCTTGACATTTGACATTGACTTGAAATTCTTGGGGTATATGAGTTACCTTTTGGACGACGCGGTTAAAGAAACAATGGGGATATAGAGATTTTTGTAATTGTCACCCTCTTTAGACATGAGCAGAGGAAATTCTTCTTCACAAAATGTTTTTTTTCATTGTAAAATTAAAATTCTGCACACAGATGCCAGACACTGTCGGCGCCCCACTGCATGAATGTTTTTCACGGGCTAGAACAATTCTGGAGCTCCTAACTAAATCCAGTTGCAAATGTTAAGGACACACGATAGCTATTTTCTTGCCAACAACCACTTAACTTCCAAGAAGGTATACAAAAGGGGACATTCTGGCCCAGAAGCTCCTTTCTTCCACCCGGATTAAAGGCAGTTTGTGGAAAACTTCATCCTTATAGCAAGCTCCGAAATGTAGTAGAAATAAAAAAAAACTTCAGTAAAAAATCAGGTATTGACTCGAAGATACTTGTTTGCACAGGTCAGTATCTTGAAGAGGATGTCTTTGACGTTAAAACTGTTACTAAAAGGCTACTAAACCACTTGAAGGTATTCCTGACGACAAATATTATTCATAATACAACGCGCCGAGAGTATGCGACGCCTGTGTGCAGAAGTCAATTATCGTCCTTGTACGTCTGGTGTGCTAGAATAAATGAATTGCACGGAATCATTTATAATGTTATATATAATTCATTTTAATAATTTTTTCCTTCTTGGCGCTTCGGCGCCTGTGTGCGCCGCACAATCTAGCAGTATGGGCGGCGCGCTCCTGTAGACAACTAAAAAAAGCATTAATAATGTGGGAAGTACTGCAAAAGGATCGTCCAATTGAAGATTCGTCACGCTCCTCTCGGATATGACATATGCAGATTTTAAAGAAGTGATTTATTTGAATAAATATTAAGAAGGACGTTCTCGACATTTCATAGACAGCACGTCGCTCGCGAATATCTAATAAACATCTAATATCTAGTGCAGTCTAGTTTGGCCATTATCTGCGGCAGTCGACTCCCAGCAGATCGGATGAGGCGAGTCGAGTGGGTGTCGATGTGGCCTGCGCTAGACAATCGGTGTTATTGTTGACACAGGGGCCCTGATAAGACGGATCTGTGGGAACTGATAACCGGTATTAACCGACGATTACATCGGCGTGCCGAAGATTGTCCGGATTGATCTGGGCACAGCTTGACGTTATCGCCGAACCATTACAATTAATTACAACGTGATTGGAGACCAATGACGCACTTCGATAAGCCGGCGAGATGTTATCTCGGGAGTAGTCTTAGCGGGTTGACTAATTGCGAATGTCTTCCATAGATTGCATAACGGACGGTCATTCAACTGATATGACAATTTAACATTGCATTTGAATCGAGAGATGCGCTCGCGATTGCAGTTTTAAATTGCACTGCGCAGTTTTGACTGCGCAGTTTTTCGACAATAAACACACGTGCGTGAAAACACTATACCGTATTCTATAAATGGAATCGATGTTTGATAAAAATATCGACGTGAATCACGCGTCGTATCAGATCTAAAAATATGGCTTTTAAATTGTTGAGTTGTTTTTGGACTCGTATTCATATGTATTTGTTAAGCGTGCGGAATAATTTTGATAAGTCGTCGATAAGTGACGCACTGACGTCAAGACGACAAGAGGGTCCTATGTGCTGCCAAACAATTTGGTCGCGCCGATAAGATTATGTACTTAAAAATAGTGAAATTGTGAAAATATGATACGACACTCGAAAAATTGGGAGGAGATATCGGAATTACGGCTTATCGCACATTTTAATATAATTATTGGGATTTGGGGATTACGTGGACGCATTGTCAGATCAAAGCCGAGATAAACAATGGAAAATATTTTCAAATGGGTTTTTAAGATTTTGATCTAGAAAAATAATATCTTTAATAATTGGTAAGATATTAAATTTTGAGAGATCATGCTTGTAAACATATTTAAAAATAGCTAATTTATTTGCAAATTTCGATAATAAAAAATTATATAGCCAACCCTTCTATAGCGCCAAGTGTGTATATCCGCACGTGTTATATTATGTTGTCAACTAAAGGGCATTTATTTCGTAATAAGTACTATAGGAGCATTGTCAAAAAACACAAATTTTTCACAAAAAAAATCTCCATCTGTTTATCAATTTTCAGTATGACGTTTAGTTCCTTCAATGATTCTTACTTTATCCTCTTAATGTCCGGCAAATACGAAGGCTGACATATAACGGTTCTTTTCACATTTTACATTTTTTCCACAAGTAAAAAATCGCCAAAATATGACCACCAATGTCAAGAAACGTCAGAAATATGTGTACCAACACAACAACTAAGTATGTGGTGATTGGTTTTGTTTGAGACCATGTTTGACGAATACGGAGGCTGTGACATCATATCCATAAATATGCCTACTAATGTCAATATAAGTCTTAATGTACTTTTTTTAGGAAAACCTAGAAATACTAATATTCTTCATTTTTTGAAATTTGTAACATTTTATGACTTATATTATTAAGTCAATCCTTTATTTTCTTATCGATTGAGGAAATCTTCATGTCAGTGAAATAATTCTGGTTCTTTTTCTTCATCATTTCCTTGTTCAAGTTACTGCTTTCGGATTTCTTCATTGCTTTCAGAGTATTCGTCTCACAAATTTCTTGGATTGGTCTTGTTCTCAAACTCAAGTTTCTACCGTAAGGCTTAAGTTTCTACTTCTTTGTCAACATTAAATACTCTTAAATTACCATCTTATACGAATCTTAAGATTAGCTATTAAAATGAAAAGCTAGGTATTCATATGTTTCCAAAACAGCATGTCTGTCTAGCTCAGTGTTGGCCAACCTTTTACATATTATGCGCCATTTTTTTCACAAATGAGTTCAAATGCGCCATACAACTCAGGCAACTTTCTTCATTTTTACGTTCATGTTAAAAGCATTTTTATGTTAAAAATACTCCTGATTTTCTAAATAAGAGGCGAATAGCTTTAATTTCATTTTGAGTGAATTGATGCTGTTGTGCTTAAATAAATGAATTACTATTTTATTTATGCTTTGTAGTTTAGACTTTAGATCATTGTGATGACTAGTAACATAAATTAAAATGCCAAATCAAACTGTGGTTATCTAATAATAAGATTCTTTCATCGGGTGGTTCATTTATTTGTTCTAAAAAAATATACACAGCATTATTAAATTTCCAAAATCTATCCTCTAGAAAACCAACGCCCCTCACAATCAAATCTTTAGATTTTTTACGCACGACGCCTCTCGGTGTGTAATGCTGTGATATTTGATTATAGTACGATGTTATCAGTGTATGCACTGACAGCGCTCCGTCAGTGCATACACTGATGAGTTTGCTATGATATAATTTTAGATATTCTAGGCATGATTTCCCTTTTTAAAATACGTCTGATCCTCTGTGGAAAACTAAAATCCTGAGTCCTCAGGATTTTAGTTTTCCACCTCTCTAGATTATGAAAACGAAATTCAAAACAAAAAAGGACAGTATCAATGATTAAGATCTCAAAACGTTATAAACATCAGCTATATCTTTTTCTTCTTGGTCGATTTACACAAGGGTGTATCCAAGGATATCTCTCGTATTTTTCAGAGGAGTTCACATCGGATGTTATACTCTATTGTTTTATTTTTAATTATATATTTAAATGGATTTAAAAAAAAAGCGATAAGGCGAATGAAATAAATGATCAGAGAACTAGCCATGTCAGATTTTTAATGTAAAAATCTGGGAGCTTACAAAATTCTCTGATTGATAAACTTTTCATTCAGATGAAGAAATTAAAACATTGTAGATCACAAATCTACTGATTTTTTTAAGATTTAAAAACTGTAATTTAACTTCTTCATAATTAAGAGTTACTCGACAACGCTAAAAACTGTAAAATTGAATCACTTAGAGATGGAATAATTTTTCATCAATATCTTTACTTTTTTTTTAAAAATAGTTTTCTCTTAGATATTTATGATATGTTTCATATTATGGTTTTGGATTTTTTAACTAATCAATATGACGTTTAAATGACAACGCACTTGACAATGTGCCGCCGCAGACTACGGCCAATATCGCGGTTTCACTCGCACTCAGCACATCGAGAAAAAACATCGCACCAGTGACAGCAGAAGCGAATATTGTTGTGATCAATAATTATTTATAATATTAATTCTTTAGACTTTTTATACTAATATATAAAGTTTGTGCGCTTGTGTGCGCCGCACAATCCGCGAGGAGAAAATATTGAGAATATTAAATATTAATTCAGTAAACGTTCTTGAAATGCAGAATGGTCCCAAAATAGACCCCAGATAGGGGACCAAAAAACAGATTAATGCATTATAAATATGAATGACTCAACATTTTATTTAATTATTTGTTCGTTTTCATTTTTTTCTAAGAATTTTCACACGAAACAATCTATGACTAATTTTTATCGTAAGTCTTTAAAAGCATTACAGTATTTTTTTTTCAACATATTACTATTTAATTTACACATTATGCTCAAGTATCATCCGATCGATGACAACATCTCGAGATGTATTTTCACTGCTGAAAGTATTGTTTTTTTATTGAAAAATCGTGTACATATTTAATACGATTATTTATTTTAAATAAAAATACACGGCCAGATGTATGATTCGACAAATATTGACAGTGGACAGATTAACACGTTCAACCCCCTGCGAATTTTATCTATCCGCCGTCACTATCGCGATCGGCTCAGTCTGTGCGCGGACGTTGTGGGGAGTACACGCTCAGCAACAAGCACCCCACACACGACACTCAAATAAGTACGCGACCGCGATACCGATGCATCAGTTTCATCGATAAAAAAAAAACAATAATATTTAATAAAAAATTATGGACTGTGAAAATCGGTGTGAAAATTATTGAAAACTGTATAATGAATTTTCCGTTCATGACAAAAATTCAATCGTACAACCAGAGTTATTGTGAAGACGGTGGTGCTATGACCGCCAACGAGCATTCGCACGAGCCTGAAAATATGAGGGATACGATCCCCGATAGCACGATGCTGAACCGCCATCAAAGCGCCATCACCAACAACAATAAGAAGTCGTTTTGTATAGAGGCGCTGTTGGCTAAGAACCACAGTCCCACCGAGGACATTCAACAGTCGCAGACGCTTCAGGAAAAATTATCGCATCAGAAATACTTAGCTATAATCCAGCATCATCAGCATATGAATGGCGCTCCGAATTTTCAGAATCAAGACTACCTGCATCACATACCGAAGAACGACATGGAATCGATGAAGGCGTCGTCTCCGATGTATAAAAATGCAGATATTGACATCGAAAGGAACGATTTTGAACAGGAAAATTATGAGAGACAGATCGCTTCGAACACGATAGACAGATACGAGCGAGATCACAGTCCGAATTCGGGCGCAAGAAGTCCAAGAAGTCCGAGCTCCAACAGAAGCGCCAGTCCCGAAGAAGCGTCTGAAGACCACAGATCGAACGGCACATACAGTCCGCCAATCTCTCCTGGAATGGAGATCGAAAGACACGACTTTTCCGACCAAAGAACCGGTAAATATAAATATTTTTCGACGGCGCTTTCGACGGCGACTGTTTCATTTGTCATTTTTGTTAAGGATTGATACCTCGTCCCGGATTGTTGGGCCGGGGTCCTTTGCTGGGTCCTGCGCTCATGCCATATCCCACTCTCGGTGGACAGCCGTATCCTCATCAGCCGCCGCCGCCGCCTCCGCAACACGCCGCTCTTCATCACGCTCAGCTCGAATGGTTGGCGAGAGCAGGAATGTTCTATCCTCGACTTCCAGACTTATCAGGTCAGAATAACTAAAACAAACACCAATAAATAAATACCACAAGATAAATATAATTAAATAAACACGCCAAAAAAAAATTGCAAACCGCCGTCGGCCACATGAATACATTTAACAGTTACTTATTTTCAAGTGTCATCGCGGAATTTGCTTTCTACGACCGATCTAAAACGTGTTTACAATGCTCTTTAAATATATAAAGCGTCGTTCGATTGTTTTTTTATTCATTTGAATGTTTAAAAATGAAATTTTTCAGCGCCGACGGACGCCTTGTTGCTTATTCAACACTCAATACAGTATTGATTTAAAATATTATTCTTATTCAGCAATTTGTGCTGAAAATATCCGGTTATGTTTTCAATTAGATTAGTGACTCTCGCCCCCTATTCTTTGCATACTGTGATGTAATTAACATAATAGATTGCACCCAAACAGGCCGGTTGTTGATACTAACTATTACAGATCAACCGACCGTAACACCCCAAAAATAAAACTGGTGATTGCTCCTGGGGTAGTGCGGAATCAGTGGCGGCTCGCGAAATCCTCATCAGCCAAATCGATGCGATTTTTATTAATAATATTATATTTATACATAATAAGAATATATTTTTTTTTGCAATTATTAAATTTGCATTGTGATCGATCGATCGTAAGCCGCCACTGGTGCAAAGTGTTTAACACCCCATGAATAGTTTCCTCGGTTATAGATCTGTGGGGTGTGAAATGACAAGAATAGGAGTGATCTGAGCTCAGGACATCTGCGCCGATTTCATAAATAACTATTCATTCGAATGCATTTAATATGATTTTTTTTATCGCGGAAATGGATAAGAATATAAATCCGATTCTGCGAAAGTATATATATATATATATATATCAGATAATAATAACGGTGATTAATAATATATGATAATTATTTAATTGAAATATTTTTCACTTTTTTATCGGCGACACAAAATTTCGCGAGTTTTCTTGTACTGATTTTTAAAATCCCTGTTTTTTATTCGTTATATATTTTTATGAGAACTTGTACAGAAAACCCTCTTACTTTGAATTCATGACTGATAATATCAAAAAATAGTAACATAAAAAAGTTATAGTAAAATCAAAAACATGTACCGTAACTCGCGAAATTTAATGGCACTGATTTGGATTCTTGCATTATCTCCTTGAAATTGGCAAAACGTTCCCCAATATTCATTTTTTTTCGAATGTGAAAAAATCACAGGGAATATGTCTGACGAATACGAAAACCGTAGCTTTATAATAATATTGTTTTTGATTAAAAATTCCTTCCACATTTCCATATTTTCCAAATATATTTATAATTGGAAACACCAAAACAGCTAAATACTTTTCGACACCTTTGAAAATACGAATAAATACGTCCAATACGGACGCTGAGGCATAATAACCAGTGGTGGATTACCGCAAAGGCGCGCTTGAGGCCCCATAAATTCAGGGGGACTCAAACTTTAAAAAAATATTTTTTTTATTGTGTCGTGAAGCGATTACATATTATTATATATCTTTTTTTTTATATATGATATTAATCCACTTTCGCTCATTTCTGAGGATCGTGACCATGTGCATGAATCCCCTTACGGCGGACCATGGACATGGTTTTCATGGGAATATATAGTGCAGTGGTTTCCCGTTGCTATCTGCGCTTATTGGCAATTAACTTTAAACAATCGTAATTTGATTGTAATTACCTCCAAGCTATGACGGGTAATTTTAAAATTTTGCATTATTATCGGAGTTAAAAATATGCACGTAGAATGCACACTGTCTGGTGTAGTGGTAGTGAAAATATTTAGACGGGGGGCCTCAGAATTGAATTGCGCCTAATGCGTTGTAACTGCTGCCACATTTTTAGAACTATTTTTTTATTAATATATTTAGCAGTATTTTGAGTCGTGAAGCGATTACATATTATTATATAATTATTATTATTTTTTTTTTTTATTTTTTATATAAGATATTAATCCACTTTCCCTCATTTCTGAGGATCGTGACCATGTGCATGATTCCCTTTATGGAGGACCATGGACATGGTTTTCATGGGAATATATAGTGCAGTGGTTTTCCGTTGCCTTCTGCATCGCAGTAATATTTTATACTGAAGAACGCTTTACAGCTTTTAATTTAACAATTATTTTTTTGTGAAATGAAGGTCGTCAGCGTTCATCCCACCCTCTGTTGACCAGCGTCACTCGGAAGTATTCAGAATGGTCACCCATCTGAATACTATCTGCGCTTATTGGCACTTTAACTTTAACAATCATAATTTGATTCTAATTACCTCCAAGCTATGACGGGTACGTTAGCAGTATTATCAGTGTAAAATATATGCGTATTGAACGTACACTGCAGTGAATATATTTAGATGGGGCCTCAAAATTGTATTCCACTTGGGGCCTCTCAAGTGCTTAATCCGTCACTGATAATGACGGCGTAGTATTTGAACAAAATTTCTAATAATCTAAATAAATAGCTCACGATATTATAAAAAAGTGTATCTACCGTTCTAAAAAAGAAGAATCGGACATACATTTGATATTTGACGCATTGTAATCAATTATTTTTTTAAAGATAATCCTGAACATTGTAATTGTTTTCAGATAGATAGTCATTATATTATTATCATATAATAGCATGTAAATCGATTACATATATATATTTTTTAGAATTTAGATAGTGATATTTATTTAAATGAATAAATGATCGAACTGACGCAATGTTCCCCTGTATTAGTCAAGGGGGGTAGCACCAGTTAATCCACCTTGCAGCCAAAGGTTGTAGGATCGAATCCCCCCTCGTCTGCAACTAATTTGCACCAATTTCGTGACATATGTGACATATTTGAGCTTTTAGCGACCGTAATAAAATTCGCCATTTGCGGGACGCCGGCAAAAAAAGCTGCAATTAATCTGGCAATCGTTAATTAAACGTCGATTGCACAAGTTTAAGTCGTTCGATCACACTCGAACTAATTAATCATCCTGCGTGGAATGTAATTTGCGTCATAACGTGAAAAAAAACGAAATTTGTTGACGTTAACAATCTAAATCTCGGCCATAAGCAGCCAGATAAAATTTATTAGGGATTAGGTCGCGCGATATCGACTGTCACTCGGCAAAGCCCAGAAAACAAAAATCACTAGACTAATTACGATCGGTTAATTAGTTCCGAATTTAATTCATCGCCAGATATTACTCAGCTATCGATAAGCCGAGCCTAATGAGAACTGATTAGATTTTTGTTTAGCTAATTTTCAACGTGTTGCCCTTTATTTTGTACTGTTTGATCGGCAAGTGTCGCGTTTACTCTCAACTCCCTACAACCCCCGATTTAACCGAACACTAATGTGACCGAGTGGGTTAAATAAGAGCTGATAGGGATGCCAACACTTCCATATAAAAAAAAAACAACAATTACTAATATCAATAACCACTAAAAACACATCATCAAATTTTTATAATCATTTTTGCTTTTTAATGGACAATTATTTAATGGACAATTAATAAAAAAAAAAAATCCCAAAAATTCTCAAAATCAAGTTAAATTTTGGTAAATTTTATTTGAGGGGCCCCACTAATAATTTTTAAACTACGGCAGGCCTCAAATAAAAATCTTTTTCTAGATAAACATTATTTATAATCATGAAACAAACTTATTTTCTGACTTTATATATTCTTTACTTTTTTTTTTTATTAAATAATAAATATTATAAATTCGATTACATGCCACACGTAGCCTGCGGGCCGTAGTTTGCCCAGACCTGTAATAAATGCTTAATAAATACATCACATTGCATAACATATTATAATAATAATTATGTGTAAATGTTTTTTTTTCTCCAAATTCCAAGGTGAATAAATTTTTTGACACAGATGAATAAATTTTTTAATAAAAAAATCTGAACTGTCGATACACTCGTCTACTGGCGAATTTCCCCAAAGTCGCACTAAGTACGCTTGGGGCCTCAAATTTCAGCTCTCAAAATGGAAAAAATAATTATTTCACAATAAAAATAATTAATAATTAAACAGTATAGTCAGAGTAAAAAACATGCACGTATAATGCACACAGTATGGTGTAGTGGTAGTGAAAATATTTAGACGGGGGCCCCAGAATTGAATTACGCCTAGGGCCTCTCGATTGCTAAAGCCGCCACTGATAATAATAGTGTAGTTATTAAACAAAATTTCATTCCACATTTTCCATTTTTTTCCAAATATATTCAGACTTATACAGATCGCCGTATAAAAAAAGATTTTTTTTACACGGTATATATTGCAGCATGTAAAAAAACGAGCCGGCAATAAGTGAAAAACATGCGCATATTAATGCACACTGTGTCTTGTAGGGGTAGTGAAAATATTTAGACGGGGGCCTCAGAATTTAATTGCGCCTGGGGCCTCAAATACTAAATCCGCCACTGCGCTCGTCTCGGACGTATCTTGACATGGGTAGTTGAATATTGTAGGCTTACTTTATTCTTGTAGGTTGAATTTTGCGATTTACTTGTGAAAAAAATCTAAAATGTAATTTTCTAAAGATGAGAAAAACAAAAATTCTTTGAAACTACGTAATAAGATTTTCCGTAATAGACCGGAGCGGCGAGCCAAAGCGTTCTAAGCGTTCTAATGTTTTACACGATTTTTTTAATAGAAGTTTTATGCCCAAATTTTACTGATATCTAAAAACTATGCATCTGATATACTAATTATTTAACGCTTTATATTAATATATAGATTCCATCTACCGTGTAAATCAAATTATTGTCGACATTTTGATATAAATATTTTTATATTTAACTACACGATTTTTTGATTATATGTTTAATTTGGAATATTATATTACTAAAATTAAATTTAAATATAATTTGTTAAAAATATGACAAAAAAAAAGTTTTTTTATCACAAATAGTAAGAAAAAAAATACATTTCCAGATTTTTATAATTTGGTTAATTAATTATTGGCAATATTTACACTATCAGAAATAAAGTCTATTTTTCTATAAATAGCACACATTACACATGCTCCAAAAACAATAAATAAATAAAATAATTCAGCCGGCAACCTTGATTCGCAGCCCTCCGCAAATAAAACGCGCCATTATAAATAATTTGAGTACATCGTAATAGTGCCAATAAAATCCCTTCACGCGGCCTAATATAAATCAAACAGAGAGGGGTCACTATTAAATGGCACAATGAACAATAATAATAATAATAAAACCAAATTTCGGCAACTATACCATTGATTACTAAGCCCCCGATTCATTAATAGATTGAGTCGTCTATAAATACGAAAAATAAATCTGCAGATTGAGATAACGCGCTATAAATATCAATAATATTTTTCAACTATGTTGAGCTAAATCAGGTGCTTCGTGCCTATTTTTAAATGCGAATGATTGATAGTGATGTTTTGGAATTTTTTTACGCTATAATTAGTAAAAATTGCGATAATAGCAAGCATATGCATTTACACATCGTCATTGTGTGTTTTTTTAACCCCTTTAATGGCGATCGTTTAAAAAAATTTAACGCTCTATTTGTATAGATAATGTTTGTGTTAATAATTGAAGTCATTTGAGAGTATTCGATGGGGCGAGGGGTGAAAATTCGCTCAAAAGTACCTGCTCGCATACAATAAATAAGGGTGGTGGCACGCCTTTGTTATTAAAATTATTTTTATTATTTATTCTTTTAATACATTTATTGCTTTAGGCGCTGAAATGTCGCCGTTTACATTTTTCGCGCTCAATTGTCGCTATTTACAATGTTCGGCGCTGAATCGTCGTGGCAGATTTACTCCGCGCTCAATTGTCGTGTACTATTTTTTATTATTATTATTTAATATTTTGATTGCAATGAGTGTAAAATTTACAAAAATTAAAGATCATATTGGATTAAATATTAATATTTCCCCTGTAGATAAATTTTATTATATCAAGATCACTTCTTTGCTAATAAACGAGCAAACTTTGATGGTTTTCCGTGGGTTTTCTCTTCGTTTTTCAATCGAATTAGCAAATCGTCTCGCTTTTTAGCCATTATTGATATTTCCACCCCGTCAATTACAAATATTCGCCACCCCATTGGGGTTGGGGACATCTGACGATAATTTTATTCATAATATTATCTAATTATCCAATATGCCACACACGAGAGCTTTTTTCACTGGGGACCCCCCCTCAACGCAATATTTGTACAGAACAAATGTCACAATTGTCCTCGAGCAATCCTGTTAGATAAAAATATGGCTTAACGCAAGTATAGGGTGTTCCCAATTTTATCATTTGTTAGTACAATAAACAACGGTAGCGTAATTTTATTATTGGGACTAATCTCAAAAATCAACGCGCGATTTTTCACCCCCTGATTAATAATCAGTGACGAAAATCTGTCACGTTCTCTTCATGTTCATGTTTTTATTTGTAAAAAAATATGAATATATAGTTTTATAAACAAAATAAAATAAATCAGAGCTGAAAAGAACGTTTAACCCTTTCCACTCTGTCCACTTTTAGTCGAATCTATAAGTTATTAAATAAGATAATTCATTTGAAAGAAGCATCCATAGGGTTTATCTGATGTCTGATTTAATAAGAGACATTATTTTCTTATAAATTAAATAAAACAACTTGGTTGAAGTTGTTTGTTAAATAAATCTTTTGGGCCTATACGTCTGGCCCACGGAGTGGAAAAGGTTAAAAATAAAGGATTATTATGATATTATATTAAAAATATAACGTGACATAAAAAAATTGCTTCATGATTTTTTGTACCAAAATATTTTGGTTAAAAATTTTATTTTATTTACTTATATTCATTAAAAATCTCTAGAGAGTATTCTGAGACAATTTTAATGATTATAAATAAACGCTAATATTTCGATGAACTAAATTTAAAAAACAAACTAATACAATTAAATAAAGTTGATTAAATTTATGTATATTTTAAATTAAAGTTATTTCATGTTTAATGTGCCTGGTCCTTTCTGGCGTCATGTCAATTTTTGGACATTGAAGAGTAAGGAATTTTGGAAGCTTAGAGATTATGGTAAAATCTACTAACTCTATTTTACTGACTCCTGACTTTTTAATCCTAAATGTTACACGGGGAACGTTTACTTGTATTTGCTGGTCAGGCTGATGCAACTGTTCAGGTTTATCGTCGTTAAGTATTGGTAATTAATGTTTTATATAACTCATTATACAATGGATGTAAAATAAAATTCTTAACAATATTTTTTTTCCAAAAAACTTTTAAAAACCCTATTTTTATGATTATATTGTGAATTTTTTTTTAAAAGTATAGTTAGAAGTAATTTGTATGGATCAATATAACAGAGCTGGGTATTTCATTAAGTTTTGGAAAGAAAATTGTAAAAATTTTAAAAACAAAAAAAATCTGCGCAGTATTTTGCGTATTATAAATAGATTCGTAATTTAAACGGCTTATCGATTTACCGTGTTGTTATGTTTCATGATTTCAATTAAAATTTATTTTTCATTGAAATTTAAATCCCATTCTAGATATTTTTAATTAACGCCATACAAAAAATAGAGATTTGTGCATTCATATCTAATATTTAATTAAAAAAATATATAATTATTATTAGAATCGGTTGTATGTCATTTTTTTCTGCTGATTGAATTAATCAATCATCATTATAGCGCAGTAAAACGTCTTATCGGATGCGTCAATTGTCAATCTGGGTCACATTCATAAAGCGCTGATAATTTTCCGATGTCGCGGTCGAGTTCGGGGGGGAGAAATTGAACCTCGTCACCGCAGGGGTTAAATATTTCGCATGTCGTCTGTGCAGATTCGATATCGCTTGCAACTGTTTGCGATGCAGAGGCTCGATGGAAAACTTATGAAATAACGGCGAGCCTCTCGCGCGCAGCCGCGGTCGCGAGGGGGGGAGGATCGGGGGGCGAAGGGTCCTTGGCTCCACCCACCTATCCCCTCCACGACTCCCCCACCTCCCGTCCAAGTGTTATCTGCTGGGATTCATAACTCCCTCTTACAGACATTTTGAATCTCAAACTTACAGCCAGGGAGGAACCGGGGCACTTTTTTAGTGTGCAATTTTATTTTCTATTTCATATCCAATGCAAAACCAACTGAGTTATTTCATTTTCTATGGTTTTTTTTTATAAAAATTACAACAAAACCAAAAAAAAATAATTGGGCAAATTTTTTATTCGCTCAAAACATATCTAAAAATATATACTATTTAATCTAAGTCTATATAAGCCGGCATAGATTATAGTCTATAATTTGATTTTATTCGTAACGTACTAAAATATTACTTTTGTACGCGTACATCTTTGATATTTATAAAAAAAATTACCAAATTCTCCGTCTCAATTTTTTTATAACCACTCCGAAGATCATATTTATGATTATTCTATTTATTTGACTTCTTCCAAATGACTATATTCTCAATATTTTTAGACCTGTTATTTAAATAAAACTATTGTACATATATAGATGCTATAGATTTTTTTATCCAAATCCATGACATAGAATTTTGTTTTCTATGTATCACTATTTTTTTTCAATTTTGATAATACCATATTTTGGACATACTATTGGACATTTTTATATATTCTGGAAGATTTGTTGCTTCAGTCAAAACATTTAAATTTTTCTAGTTTTCTTGAAGTTTTTTTAAAATAAAAATAAAACTATGCAAAGGAAACATTATATATCAATATATGTGAAATTATACTAATAAAAAATTATGTTATACCAAAAGTAAAAAAAAATATTTTGGAAAACTTTCGAATTTTGCGAGCGAAAAATCCAAGTATTTGTACACATGTTTCTGACGTTTCCTGACGACATTGGTAGCCACATTTTTCTAAAAAATGTGTTTTAGCTGTTTTGTTACTTGTAGAAAAATTAACGCAGCTTCCGTATTCGCTAGAGATGGCTTCCTGCGACTTCATAGGAAGGAGCTCAGAACTTTATAACAAATTACGTTATAGAAATGCTTGGAAAATTGTAAAAAACTTACTTACTTGCGGAAAAAAATAGAAATCATGGAAAGAATTTTTAGCGATAAACAAGAGCATTGTGATGCCTCAGCCTCTATATTCGGCGGACATGATCTCTTACGACTTCTTCCTATTTTCGGAGAATTCTAATTAGTAAAAAAATCAAAAGGACGATGTTTTCCTAACATTGCGAAGATAAAAACAAAAATTCCGCATATGTTTTACTTTATTATTATGAGATTATATGAATGAATCGCAGTTAAATTATAACTTTGATTAGGCTCATACTCGTCAAAATTCTGCGAAAACTTACAAATACGTTTGGAAAAAATGACGCCATCGACGTCCGCCGGTATAAAAGACCCCGCCTTATAAATCTCCGGTCCCGGCGGCGAGGGTTGGCCATAAATACATCAGACTACTACTTGATATATGGGCCGGGGTGGTTCGCACCCCATCCCCCAGCCACTCTACAGATTCACAAAATGTGTCGTCATTTCTTATACGCCATCATACAAGACAAGCAGCTCGTCTATCACATCAGCAAAGCACTGACGAAAAAAACGGATTCAACACTAACAACAAAACTAAAGAACACACCAAAAAAATAAATAAAACCATATGTACACCACTATAATACATGTGTATGATTGATAAGTATTTATTTAATCAATTGTATTTTTCTAAGCTCAAGTTTGGGGACCTTTGGACTCGGTATTATTTAATTTAGAAAATTTGGCAAATGTATGTATACGGTGTGGCTCCACATATCCACACATGTGTACCGACAGTCTACGATGGCGATATTTATTGTAGAACCAATTCCACTGAATGCTTACAAATCGCTGCGATTACAGATACCTACCATCCTCCCACCCATCTCTGCCGTCCCACCATCCCATCCATTCCGTGTACGCACAGGATGGATCAGAACTCGTGGATATTATTAATATAACAATTATTATCTGTTGGCGATAGACAAATCCCGTCCAAATGAGCAATAAACGATTGCGTTTTATTTTATCGCGAATTATCGCCGAATTTATTGTCGCGAATTAAATGTTTAGAAAGGATCTGGCGACGATGCCCCGTTTACCGTGGCACTTGTGGATTTTGTGCATCGATATAATTGGTTTGTGTGCGCGATAAGGGAAATTGGAAAATTAAGGAAAACTCTGATAATGCAGGATTTTTGCACGGTTTATCTCTTTATATATTAGGTAAAACGGAAAGAAATGACATTTTTTTTCATCTGTTTTTTTACCACGAAGTGAATTTTCCATTGATTTAAATAAATGATAATCGGAAGGTGCTATATCAGGTGATTACGGTGGATGTGGCAGAAGTTCCAAATCTTGTTCTTTAATTTTTGCTGCATAAGGTCTTGCATTATCATGCTGTAAAATTCTCCTGTTGTTCTTAACCAGAACAAATCGTTTTTTTTAGTAACCCACTTTTAATCTTTCTAATTGGACACTGACCAGGTTTTAATAATTCAAAATGAATTATATCAGAAATATTCCACCAAACACATAACAAAGCTTTTTTCAATGATAATATTGGCCAAGGGATAGGCACAGGCACCTGTTATAGAG
This sequence comes from Philopotamus ludificatus, assembly GCA_022495035.1. NCBI lineage: Eukaryota > Metazoa > Arthropoda > Insecta > Trichoptera > Philopotamidae > Philopotamus > Philopotamus ludificatus. Next base: position 23,297 of record JAGXCT010035308.1, read on the forward strand.
ATAACCATTGTTTTTTTCTTCTGGCATTACTGTAAAGCAGTGCTCTGCAACCTTTTCTCATCTACGGCACACCAAAATTCTTCCTAGATTCCGCGGCACACCAAAAGCTAAAATATATAGGTATTAAATTGATATATGCCGCACAGACCGCGGCACACCTGTATTCGGCTCACGGCACACCAGTGTGCCACGGCACACCGCTTGCGGAGCACTGCTGTAAAGGACCCATTTCATGCCATGTAATGCCAATCACGCATTGTCTTTAAATAAATAAATTTCCAATCCCCAGTAATATTTTTTCTTAGAATTGGATTTGTTTCGTGTCTGGACAATAAGATGCACAGATTGTTATGCGTTGCTCCAAGGCCATTGCGGAGAGATCGTGCGGTACCCAAATTCCTTCCCTGTTTTTTTGCCCAACATTTTAAATGAGCTTGCACAGTTGTTATTGGACAGCCAATGCCATATGACAATTCCTTCACTGTGTTACGCGGATCAGCTTCCAGCAATGAATTTAGGGCATCATCGTCGATTTGTGTTTTTGGTTTGTCCTTTAATTCCCTATCACCACTTTTGAACATTTTAAACCACCTAAAGCACTTTCGCAGTTTCAAGACGTGTCCATAAATATCGCATATGCTCTGTGTTGCTTTAATCCCTTATCAAATAAAAATATGACGGGCTAACTCATCGACAACCTGTGACAAACTGGTTTTAAAGTGACGCACCAAAAAAAAATGGCATTTCTTTCCGTTTTATCTAATAATTGACATAATTGTTTCCGTTTTGAATAATTATCGAATGCGTTAATCCTTTGATACGGCTTTTGATAAATATATTCAATTAAAGAATAATGGCGACAATTTAGCGCAGAGCAAATCGGTGCCGACAAATGCGCACAATAATAACGTAAAAAAAAAGATTTTTTTATGTGTGATTGCAATCTAGAATGAGCCTTAAAATACATGCAGATTTGTATGGATATCAATAAGTGTGGAAAACAGATTTCCTAATAATAAGAAATACAAAAACACAGGACAGTAATAACAAACAAAAAGCTTCATTATATTCAAACAGATTAGACTTGTCGTTAGTATTATTTTTTTCCTAATTGAAATACATATGTATGAATAATACTTGCATAATTTATTTGTTGAATTTTAATTATTACATTTTTTACACGTTTTAATATTCTACATATTGCATTTTTTTTAAATAACGGTTATTTAATTGTTATTTGCGCGGTTTTTGGTGTACTGTGTAAAAAAAGAGTTTTTTACACGCTCTTAATTTTGAGCACCGTGGAGATTGGTTTTTTTTAAATTTCTTGAGATTTTATGATTTAGTTTTTATAGCAGTTTTTTTTAATTTATAAATAGAACCGTTTCGTTATTGAATTGTTTTTAACCGTCTATAAATAAATAGAAAGCTTAATACATAAAAATAACCCAATAAATACATTTACTACTATATTACACATTTTTTTAAAGCTATAACATGAGTTTCAAAAATTAACATAATAAAAAAGAATATCTTTGGATCATTTTCTTAAAAAGATTTATATTATGGAAAATTTTGCAATTATATCAAAACGTATGCCTTTTTTCTTGACACGATTTGACAAAATAAGAATACGGAATTATGTCAAATTATTTTTTTGTGCTATTTTATGTGTTTTTTAAAAAAAAGTGGTGATTTTAAAACTACGCCGTTATGATAACTTGTCCCCAGATTCGTCAGAAATAATCCCCTACGACCTCTTGCTATGTCGGAATATGAAAAAAAAAACGATATTTTTCCAAAATTCAGGAGATAAAGACAGAATCGATAAAGAACCTAAAAGAAAAATCAATGGAAAAAATATTACTATTATTAATTAAATTTGGCGAGTTCAAAGCATAAAATTTTGTGTGTATTGTCGTCTATTTTCGTTTTATTTTCTGGTATACATATTACTGTAAAACCTCGATATAACGGACTTCGTATATAACGGATAAAATGCTAAATGTGAATTGTTATAATCATTATTTAATTGAATTTTCCGTAGAAAGTTTATTTATTTTTAATTAAAAACGCATTTAAAAAACATTTTTTCATTAAAAATTAGTACGTTATATCGACGTTTACTGTATTACTATTTTTTGACATAGATAAAATAGAGGGATGTGAAAAATCGGACCAAGAAAACTCGCGAAATTTAATGTCGTGGTATTAAAAAAATATTTTCTTCTCAAAAAATTAGAGAATATTTTTTATTATGCGCGATTGTGGTTTGGAATTACTTAATAATTATACAGGATCGCTCGAAAAAATCGGATTTTCCATTTGGATTAATTAAATAAGAAATGAAACGAGTGGAAAATGCCGAAAATAAATTTGTCGAAATTATCTTAGGGCCAATATTTGACGGAAAAGTCGTCGGCGCACGTGTCCCGCTAATGAATGGCCTTTTCTCTGAGAATGTATCGCCGTCTCTAATTCCCTCTCTGTTTGATCGCAGCTATCGTCACTCGATATGAATATCAATTTGATTTGAACACGCTCACCCCCACAGCCTCCACATCCCACCACCCCGCGTCCCACCACCCGCGATACAAATTGACCAATCGCCGGCAAATCCGTTAATTCGTTTGTAATCGTTCCGCTTGAATACCGAATGTCAATAGGCAAATTTGAAGAAAGCAAAAAAAAAATACAAAAAAAAGTACAGCGAGATTGAGCGAAATTGCTCGCTTTGTGCTTTTGCGCTACTGGAGGTATTCGCGATTAATGTCGCTTTAGATCGTAATTTATATTCTGATCGTAAATACATAAATCGTAAACGTACACCAGACGCACATTTTTTTAATAATAAATTTAAAAAATATATAAAAATAATTTTCATCGTCGACAATTCGTTTATCAATATGTGTTATTTTTTTGGCACTAGCGACATGACTTTGCGACCGCTGGTATATAAATATATATATATACGACATGCCATTAGCTGATGGTAATACCAAATGGAACGAGATGGGCTTAGCAATTTGCCAAAAACGCTCCTTAACCGCACATTTCAAAAGTCACGAGCGAAAACACCATCCCTTCCATACACCACCCCCATCCCTCCGACCCACACCTCTTATAAACGAGTTTGCTTTGTTACAAAGCCACTCTCCCACCCCTGCCATTCACCAAACCGAAAGTTTTTTTAAAACCATTTTTTCTATATTAAAAAAATAGATATATATAAAAAAAATCGCAATGTTCGTATTAATTTTTCGGAAAATTTTTCGCAATGACCTCAACACTTTACTGAAGAAACCCTCCAAGACATTTGTAATGGTATACAGGGGTCCAGGGGGTTGCTGGCACAATACACTGAAGCGTGCACATTGTCAGCATCACACCCCATCTCCCTCGACTCTCTCCCGCTCGCGCTCCGTCTCCCTTTCTCTCTCTTCCACTCTAGCTCCGTCTCTATATACTTTTGTGTAGTTACTTATAACAGGATTCCCAGATAGAAGGCAATTAACTAATTCGATTTGTGATCTCCCCTCCGGTTTCTCCCCTCCTGGCCCTGTTCTCCCCTTTCTATGACGCCGGCGTTATATATCCACTTCTCCATGTTATCCACAGATGAGCTAATTTTTATACATAGCTCTCAGTAATTATCAAAAAAAAAACTCAATCAACAAAACAATCAACTCGCATCAACATCGACTTAGATCTAAACAATTTTTCATCGATTCATTATTTCCGAAACTCGTAATATTAATTGTGAAAAAAAATTATATGTTTCATAAAATTTACATGTTTCCGGATTAATCTCGGCCACTTGTGCGGATATATTCGCCGGCGTTGCGGAAATCGTCGCTAATTACATCATAACGACGCCATTTTGTAAATTTTCCCGCTCCGGCTTCGCCCTCGCCCGTATTCATAATTGGCGCCATTTTTATTCCGACGCTCTAAATAAAGCGGCGTTTTCCGCCGCGCAAAAATAATGTATAGATTCGCGGTATTGCCGTCGTCGGATAATTCGGCCGGTTTTAATGTCGTTATTAAAATAGCGTTTGTGTGCGAAATTAATTAATTTTCACGCGTTCGGTCGCCGTCGTTTCGCGTAATTGAATACGGGATCAAAAATGGAATGCCGCTGGGGGCTACTATCCGCAAATTTCCCACTGCCCCTGGTTGAAACAATGCAAATTACTGCAAAGTTTTCGACTAATTTCAAACACCATCGCTCACCACTATATGTATAAACGTATGCGTTTTCGCTTATAACAATATAGTATAACAGTATTCGTTTCTGTTGCCACGGGCGCGATATTTTTTCTCGTTCGCATCCGGTACGTTATGCCAAGTGCGAGTGAAACGTGCGAGTGACACGTGCGGCGAGACCTCATATATGCGTCATATTGATTAGTTAAAAAAAAACAAAATATCAAGCATATCATGAATACCTATTTTTATTCATAGAATAATCCATTTAAAAAAAAATGTTATCAATGTCTTGACTTGAATTGCTTGGGATCTCTGAAAGACCCCCTTCGGACGATGCGGTTGTTTACGAGCCGCCGCTTATATTATTTTCAATTTATTAACTCTATATTTAATAATTTTCTTCCTCAATATCAATTAAACGTAAACGTTTTTTTAAGTGAGTGATATTTACGTCTTTAACCGATCCGTCACGACGGCTCGAAAGAAACGTCAAAGATAAATTCTTCGACAATACATTTAAAAAAAATTAATGCGATAAAAGAAAGCTATAAAAAACATCGCACCCCTGCTATTGTAAATAAAACAATACTGTTGTTTTTTATTTTTTTTCGCAATTGCGGACAATAAAGGCCAATAATTATTTATATTTATTCTTAGGTTTTTTAGACAAATACAAAAAGTTTGGGACATGTAGGATTTATATTAAAAAAGTTATACGAGAAAAATCAAAAACTTGGGGTCCCAAATAGACCCCATGTAGTTTTAACATGTCTACTATTCCCTAAAAGCGCGTTGTTGATTTTCTGTTAAGAAGACAGCACATTTTGCAGTTCACCTTTGAATTTTCAGCTTTTTTCAACGGATGGCTCTGCATTCAACAAAAATGATTCTACATTTTTTGCATGCATAGCGAAACCGTGTTATATTAGGGTTAACTGTATATTTTTTTTAGGATCAAGCCGTCCATATGGTCAGATTGTGCGGCGCACACAGGCGCCTGAAAGTTATAGGCGCCAAGAGGGAAAAAAATAATAATTTAATAAAATGAAGCTTTTACTTTTCT
>JAGXCT010035309.1:0-30133 GCA_022495035.1 Philopotamus ludificatus
TTTTCGCGAAATCGCCCGGCCCAACGCAAAACTCGGCGCGGAACCCAGCGGACCGCAATGTGTTAAGAAGACCCATTTATATATTTTTTTTCCATTTTTATTCGATAACAGATTAAAGTCAAAATAAACTACAGAGACCATCTGCGAAATCTATAGAGAAGTCTTAAAGCTTACAAAGATGCCATAGATGGATCAAAAAATTGAAAGTTGGATGATGTTTGTAGAATCCTTCCCTTGCAAAATCATAAAGGTATCGTCACTATTTAAAAAGGATCGGTAAAAAAATAGACAAGGAGCTAGAACAAAGCTAATCATCTATTTGTCACTCTTGTCTTAGTATGAAACCGATCCGTTTCTGAGAAAGATAGTTTCTGATGAAGTGGATGCTGTACAATAACTCAAAGATACAAAACAATGGATTTCTTTAAATCAAGTACCAGTTTCAACCCCCACGACCATGATTAGCCTTTAAAAGGATTCTTCTTGGTGGAAGAATTTGGGCGTAATTCAATATGAATGATTAAAATCAGGACAAAAATTTGCTGTCTAAATTTATTAACACGTTGCGGTCCGGTAAACTCGAAAACGCGTCCTCGCGGGCCAACGTAGAAGTACGGGGGACGCGTTTTCGAGTCCTCGTTGGCGCTCATGTTTACGGATTGTTATTACACTACACGGATACGCAGACCACACTTTGAGAAGTTTTGAACTCTTATTTTTTTACATAAAGATAACCTTTCTGAACTGGTATCAGAGTTAATTCGATTTAACTTAAGTACTTAACTTTTGCTATTTTTTTCGCGAAATCGCCAGGCCCAACGCAAAACTCGGACCGAAATGTGTTAAGATAAAACTGTTTGGTTTTGGTAAATAATCAAAGACGTATACTGCATGATGAGACTCGGGAAAAAATCAAGTTTAATTGATATTGTGCCTGTAGATTATCATATTTTTAAATTTGTAAAGCATTTAATGACGTTAAAAAATACTTTTTTTCGAGAGAGGAATCGAAAAGTTACCTGAACTGTGGAGAAAGATTATAGAGAACAATTGAAATTATCTTACAGGGTAATATTTGTATAATGCTTGGTAAAATATTTTTTTTCATGGTAAAAAAAATGTCATTACTTTTCGGCTTAGCAATATGTATAAAGTTTCAGGAAAAATATGATTATTTCAATCTTCGAATTTATGTATAAATGTAGAAGATAAAAGTTATCTCTAATAATTAAAATATCAATATAACTTGTGTTACTGGAGCTTCTAAAACTACGGCTGTAATTTTGTAAAAATTAGGATATGCATTTTCATTTTACTTTACTAACGAAATTCTAAAATATGTTTTTTTGTTAATACGAAAAAATACAAATGAATTGGAGAAACTGCTTATTTTTTTGGTTGAGTTTCAGGTTTCTTTGCGACGAAAATTACAGTATTTTCTATTTACGGTTCAGTTTCGGTTTGAAACCTAATAAATTATATTATACGCGTGGTGTAAAAGAGACGGAATAAGTCAGAATGATGCGGCAACAAAACAAGCGGCCGCCATTTTTATTGTTGTTCAAGATGGACGCCTTGTGTGACTGAGACAGAACATGCTAGAAGCGGACGGGAAACAGAAGAAACCGCCGCCATTGCTAAGACAATAAATCGCACAGCCGTACCTGAGTGGGACCCCAAGTTCTAATTTTTTTTTTGATTAATTCTTTTAATATAAATCATACATGTCACAAACCTTTTGTATTTTGCTAAAAAAAATAAAGAATAAATTTTATAAATAATCAATGTCTGCAATTGCGAAAAAAAAAATACAACAATATTCACGGGTTCGATGTTTTTTCTCGCTCACATCCGGTACGATGTGCCAAGTGCAAGTTAAACGTATAATATTAATACGTGCCTCAGGAGTTTGGCAAAGATTTTTCTAATATTTATCATGAATAATCCTTTTTTGAATTAAAATTTCAGATAATTATGAATAATTCATCAATATCATGACTTGAAATGTTTAGGGTCCATTTTTTATTGTAAATAGACCCCTTCGGACGACGCGGTTGGTTTTGAGCCGCCGTGACGGATCGGTTAATGTGTTTATAGAGGTTTAAGTTGTAATGACGAAAGAATCTTAGTTATTTTAATACATTTTAGGATATTATAGAATCGTCCTCGTAGTCTTAATTTTGCAAGAACATCTAAAAGCAGCTATTTATTTATATAAAAAAAATGTATTTTTTAGAAGGCATTCTCTTTAAAATGTAATAAAAATAAATTGTAGTCTCTGACTCACATAAGTCACAATAAAAAAACGATATCTATTTTTCGGATAGTCGTCAACGATGAAGGGCACATGTATCCCTTTTTATAAAAATATTACGAAATATATAATAGGTATGTTCCAAGCAGTCAATTAGTGGTTCGTTTTGTATGCAAATTTCCATAGTCCGAGAGGAGAGACGACGGAGCTGAAAGTGGGCGTCGCGATTTATTAGGCGTCGCCGGTGCACGACAGTGTCACGGAGGGCACCGGTTCGAACCGGTTCGAACCGGTGCTGGCCTTGCTGGCTCTATTAACGTTTATTTTAAATAAAGTAATGCTGGCCCGTGGTGTTCCGAAATGTTTATTTTCAATCAAATATTTTGGCGATGGTTAAGATGGGCGCCGAGACGCTCAAATTAACGGTTATTGAAATCTAAATATAATTTGTATCGATTATAATCTAAGATTTTTACGAGAAAATCTTGTCTAGGTTCGACTCCCTTTTTTTATTTTTGAGAGAAACTAGATGAAATATTAAATTAAAGATTTTGTATAAATAAATATTGAGATTTTTTAAGTATTCATATTCAAAATAAGTCACTAAATCAATTGAGAAAATTAAAATGTGGACAGATGAGGTAGATTTTCTATATAAATCAATGTTTCTAAATGATTCGATGGCAGATCTGTAATCAAAAATCTGGAATATATCATTTTTCTGATTTTTTCGTATTTTTCAGAACATTCTGACTAATCTAAAAAGATAAAGAGTTACTATTCGTATATGGTTCAATGCCTCTTTAACTCATGTTTAATTTGTAGTCTGAATTAGTGTAGTGAGTGTTATATTAATAATTTCCAGAGAATACGTAAAGCTATATTTTAAATCATTTTTTTTAAATAAAACCTTGTAATTCTGTTATCTACTCTATTGGAGATGTCACATCTTGTCACAGGCCATACTTTTTACAAAAAAAATGTTAACTTTATATCTTAAATGGAGCGTGAAATCAATCCGCCACAAGCGTTAGGAATTTATTCATCAGCATAAATTTTGTCTTCTTCATTATACGACTATTTTATTTTTTTAAGCAATTTTAGATCGAAATTTTCGGTAGTTCCTTTAGGAATTCTATCTTATTCTCATCAGTGTTGGCAAACGTCGTACTTTCATATATTTTTTAAATTTTCGGAAACAGAATAAAGTCACAGAGGGCCTAATCCAGCCCACAGAAGCCTGAGGCATCATAAAAGTATTGTTTTTGGCAAAAAAATATTTCATTTTTTTTCCATTATCTTTGTGAATTATAAGATTTTTAATTTTCATCTTCTGATTTTTACCACAACGTGCTCAGGCTGAATACTACATCTTAATTATTACTATTTTAAATCAAATATTATTATTACATTTCGATAGGGAGATCGGATGATTAGGATAAAATTCCGGGAGAGTGGAATAAAATTCTTTTTCTTTTTGTTTTTTAATCAGCTCTTTTCAGTAAAAATTATAGATTTTGAAAAACGGTAGTATACAGTGAACGACTTAACCTATCCATCACGGAAGCTCGAAAACAACCGCGTCGTCCGAAGGGGGTCTCTCTGATAGCCCAAGCATTTCAAGTCAAGATATTGATGATTTCTTCACGTGTCAATCGCACGTTTTTTTTGCACTAGGTATATCGTACCTAATGCGAGCGAGAAAAAACATCAGGGGCATGGCAACAGCAGCGAATATTGTTGTTTTTAAACACTTGGGGTTCCCAATAGACCTCCATCAACACCAAATCGGAGAGGCGTACGGATTTTTTGTAGTAGAATTATTAAAAAACCCTCTACCCAAATTTTGTATTAACTTGGCCTTGATTTCTTCATTATAGAAGGGCTGACTACATCTTTACTATCTAAGATGGATGAAGATGGATTTCGTCTCGTTGCTAAACTGAATGGAAATTTATCAAAAAAGTCTTAGCTTTTTCTGGATTTGTTTAAATAAAATTGTGTATCCATAAAGAGCGATAATTGTTTTTTGCTATTTGAAATACTTATATAGTTAATAAATTCAGATTTTTTTCGCACATCATTGGTTCGTATATTTTTTCGAGAGATTATTTTTAATTCCGGCTCTTCAATAGCGCATCCAACAATTTACCAATCAGTCGCAGCCGACATAAATCATTCACCGAATCAGTTATTCAGTTATTCAACGGCGGCCATAATAACATAGTATTATTTCACACCTATTTTTTAACCGACGAATAAATTACTCGTCAAATGTCGGATCGCGCCCGACTTCCTCATAATCATTCAATTTTCTCTAATAAATTCCATAATAGATGTTCGAGTATTGACAGATTCGCCGTACGAGTATCGCACGCCGTATACAGCGTGTCCCGAAAGTGCGGTGCCGTTGAACCCGGGGATGGCGTAAGAGCTCTTGCGCCACAGCGGCCCAACAATGCGCGATTCAAACGAAAAGAGAACGCATTAGCGATGATAAGGCTGGATTATTTGCAATCGTAATTATGACGTAATGAAAATGTCGAATCTGCGCTAATGGACGAGTAATTAACCGAGGTGCCCCGCTATATGAATGCCGTGCAAATTGACGCAATTTAATCTTGCCCAAGCGATCGAAACGCATCGGGAAAATTCGCGCGACAATCCATCTTATAGCTATGTAGCTGTTGAGGTCGATTTATTTCGAATTTGTGTAGAGGTAACCCCCGTTGATCGCGAACGATGCGTTCTGAACAAAATTGCGATAAGCGAAATTTCGCGCTCAAAAGGACATTTAAAAAAAAATATTAGAAATACCCAAATGTAATGTCGTATTTTTTGAATGCATCTAAAACTCATATTTCTTATCATTTATTCAATTATACAAAGTAATTACCTTTTGCCATCTATTAGGTAAATCTAAAATGCCTTTCTTATAAAACTCTGCAGTTTAGAATTGAAATAGTCTGAAAGGGACGATTTTATTTCATCTTTTGATTTAAAAAAAAATCTCGTAAATAATGATCCAATGAGCGAAAAAGCTGATAATCGGATGGAGCCAGGTCTTGAGAATAAGGTGGATACATTAAATCCTGTCAAACCTAATGTTGCGACTCTTCTTTCTCCTTCAGTAACTCACAGATACCGAGACTCATGCCTTCTTTTTGAATCTTTTCCATTTTTTTCAAGTATCTTTGAGTTGACGACCATAAAGTACCAGCTTGACTCGATAATTCTTCGATACTAAATGTCGAATTTTTTCAACCTCTTCTTTCAGGGCTGCTTTATCCACTTCAATCAATATTGCCTGATTTAAATTTTGTGAATCATCTTTGACTTTTCCCGATTTTAAATGCGTCTCAATAAACATCGCAAATATGTTTTTGGCCTCCGCTGCGTTTTATTTGGCGTGAAACTGAAACAGCATACAGCTACGCAAATTTTCTTCCGAAGGACAAGTCTCGGTAATTATTAAAGGGACACGTAAAAAAAAAATTCTACCCAAAACGGAGATTGTAGACTTCTCAGGACACACAAAATATTCAAACACGTCTTTCTCAGTCAAGGGACTGAAGAAAACTTATCTAAAACTATGCTTTCCGAAAATGCGACATTACATTTGGGTCCATCTAATACATTTAAAGTCCAAAAAACAATTCATTATGATATAAACATTATTAACCGATCCGCCACGACGGCTCGAAACCAATGCCGTTGGCTTTGTATGAAAATAGACCCCAAAAATTGATAAATTCTTTGACAATACCTAGACATTTAAAAAAATGGATTATTCTATGAATAAAAATAGTTATTCATGATACATATTAAAAGAAAAGTCCGAAATATCGATCTAATTTTGAATTTTTCTACGAATTAATGCGACGGCCCGCACCAGGATTGGTTTTGTATCCTGGTACAGCACGATATTTTTTCTCGCTTGAACCTGCAAATGCGCAATGTTTTTTCTCGTTCATATCTGGTCAGTACGCCTTGCAGAACACACTCAACTATACTCTCTCGCGATCTTCGTGGCTTTCATCTAACGTTCAATTATTGTGGAGAGAAAGAGCCATATCAATGATTTTGACACAAGAACAGTTTCCGAGAAGTCTTTTCTTTGGCACATAATCTTAATATCATAACTTGTTCCGAAAATTCTTGATTTTGTCTCTTCATTCTCTGGATTTTCTGCATTCTGCATCCTGCATCGCAGCTACAATGATGGATCCTGTGGCGGTCTTCACTTGGTCACTGCGCCTTCCTCTGCGTCCTTGTACGTTTCCAAATGCGACGAGCTTCTCCAGGCTATCGTTTCTTCTGGCGAGAGCCCAAAGTATCGAAGCATCCTTAGAGACATATGGTCGAAAGTCGGTCTTCTTTGTAGTTCCCCATTTCTTTTAGGACAAACACGTTTGTGCGTTTAGAGGTCCCATGGTATTCTCAGCAGACGTCGCCAGCACCACATTTCAAAGGCTTCAATTTTCTTTTTTTATGTTCCTTTATGGTCCAGATTTCTAGGCCATAAATAAAAATTGAGAGTACCAGACTCTGCACTAAACGTTTTTTTGGCTTTTTGGATATCCCCATGTTTTTTCAAAATTGTCGATAGCTTTAACATCGCATTTTTAGCCATCCCTATTCGCCTTCTTATCTCCAGGTCACAATTACCGTTACTCCTTACGAGTAACGATCCGAGTAGTGATCCGAGATAGAGAAATTCTTCAATCCTCTCCAGATCCGGAAGATTAACAGATCTGGATTTCTGATTACTCCTGTTGACGATCATTAACTTGGTGTTAGTAACGTTGATCTCGAGTCTTAGTTTTTTACTTTCACAGATAACTTTTTTGAGGAGATCAGCCAAGTCTTCTTCATTAATGGCTATCAATGTCGTATCGTCCGCATATCTAAGATTAGAATTTTTTATTCGTTATTTTATATCCACCTTCCCAGTTGTTAAGAGCTTTTCTCATGATATACTCCCTGTATAAGTTGAATAGATCTGGGGAGAGTATTCAGCCCTGTCTCACTTCTTTGAGCACCGAAAACTTTTCCGACTAACTCGACTTCTACCAGCTCTTCATTAGTTAAGGGGTCGCCGTGTGATTTTAATTAGGTACATCAACTTTCGATGCCTCCGAAAATGACTTTCTTGTAATAACCTTTTCCAAATACCCATCATACTCGACTGGATGATTTCATTCCATGCTTTATCACTTATATTACATTATATTGTTTCCACTAAGCCTGAAAGGCATCTCTATCACCTCCAGCAGTTTATTAAATATGTGGCGCATTTTTCTCAAATAATAAGGGTTGAATGTGGTTATTAGACCTATATTCGGAGGTAATAATACTACATAAACGGGAATCTCAAGTTATAGAAATGACCCGGCGTATTGTCCAACACCAAAAGAACTCAAAATTTGACAATAATATCCTCGCAATATTTTTATTATTGGACAGAAGCAGTCATAAATAGATTTTGTGTTTTCCAAACGTTACGGATTCTTTGTCAAAAAACTGACAAATCGTTTTTAGAATAAACTTTCATGTCACGAGGAGTTTCTGCAGAAGCATTTCCTTAACTTGCGACTTACTTACTTTCCCTTACTGGGATAACGATCACTGAAATTGATTTGGTATTAGATGTATGTCTCCTAATCATGTGTTTAATATGTTTTACAAAGCTATCATCAAAAACTTTTGGTTTATGAAATTCTTTACAAATTACGCGTTATAACGAATCCGCACTCGTCGGGGTCTCGATGAGCTGTATATAGAAGAGACGAGGTCGTCACATGTCGTATAATTGCCCAATTTCATTTTGGTCATAGGAAGTCGTCGCAGTGTTCACTGGTGCTGGGTGTGTTTTCATAAATATTAATGAATCCCATCCATCGGCATCGGATCGTGGCGAGATCCAAGAAAAATAAACAGCAGAGCCATATTGTCCCGTGTGTTGACACCGCGGATGGCGCCACTTGTCCACTCTTACGACATTGACGACATATGACACACCGACATAATTATAGTAAATATTCGACATTAACGTCGCTGCTCATAAATATGGACGAGGGATGATCAAAATAACTAATTATATATTTTTAATTATTTAACTGAAATAAATATAGTAAAAAAAAAACAATAAAATTGTTTGTTGAAAACATTTTTTTAAAACATACTTCTGTAATACCTGCATTAGAAATAGATAGACCCTTTACTAAAGCCTTCTACATCAAACAAAACTTCCTTCATTCTTTCAGCTTTTATTCTACGTCAAGTTTCAACTATAAATTACATAAAAATGATTTTAAGTAAATATATCATTAAATACTCGAAGAAGTCGCTACTAAAAGTAGCTGGAGTAAAATTTGATAATAAATTATTGATATAGATATGCAGTCAATCCACTTATAGCGCTCCCTGCTATAAAGCGACAGTCCCTCCTAAAGTGCTCCTATCTAGAGTGCTGTTTTTTACAAAGCGATTCATATTTGTATATGTGAGACATTTCGATGCGGATTTCTATAGCGTATCGCTATTTCAGCGCTATAGAAGGACTTACTGTAATAGCTATATATCTATTAAAAAAAATACTGCCTGCCAAACAAATATATTTCATTGATTTTGTTAAATTTTTTAAAAACTAACCCCAAACTTTTTAGGAGCCTAGTCTTCTATAGCATGGTCCTTATCACAGAACTATAGACGGATTGACTGTAATAGCTATATATAAATCTAGCCGTGTCGATGGGGTATATTGGGGACCCCAAACTTATTGAATATAAATCCTATGTCACAAACTTTTTGTATATGTTTAAAAAATTCTAAAGAATAAATATTATAAATACCCAGTTATCTTTATTGTCTGCAATTACGAATAAAATTAAACAAAAATATTCGTTGCTGTTGTCATGCGCGCGATGTTTTTTCTCGCTCGCATCTGGTACGATAAGCCGAGTGCGCTATAGTAGGATTAACTGTATATTAAGATATTATAACGAAATCAATAATAACATTATATTTTAATTTGTCTAAAATATATTATTTATCATGAAAATTTAGCGTTTTGCAGAAGACAGCGCTCTATAATGAAGCACTATAGGAGGTACAGCCGCATTCACTGCTGCTCTATAGTAGGATTTACTGTATATCAACATATTGAGTACGCTATTTTTTTTAATTTTCTCGAATTACTCTTTTTATATAAATCCTACATATCACAAACTTTTTGTATTTGTCTTAAAAAGTCTAAAGAATAAATATTATAAAAAATCGATAACCTTTATTGTCCGCAATCGGCAAAAAAATGCTTCTGTTGCTACGGGTGTTTTTTCTCGCTCGCATCCGGTACGATGTGAGAGCTCAGTCTGTGGCGAGATATCTCCGAGTGCGTTGTCATTTACGCGTCATGTTGATTAGTTAAAAAATCCAAAATATCGACTAAATTATTAAGCATATCATGAATAACTATTTTGATTTTAAGAATAATTAATTTTTAATATAAATATTAAGATATTGATAAATAATTCATCAATATCTTGACTTGAAATGCTTGGGGTATCTAAGAGACCCCCTTCGGAGAACACGGTTGTTTTTGAGCCGCCATGACGGATAGGTTTAAAAAAAATCAAATAAAATACCGCCTGCATAACTAATATCTTTAATAAAATATTTAATATGAAATATATATTACCATTGTATTTTTTATCGATACAAATAAACCTGTAATTTAAGCTATGATGTTAAAAGTAAATCTTTTATATATATCGTGCGACTGAGACAGAGTATGTAAGAAGCGGACGGAAACAAAATAAACAGTAGCCATTTCTAAAATAAATATCATGGTTAATACAATTAATAAAATAGGGAAAAAAATGTCAATACTGTCGTACACCTATATATTAATAGAATAAAAGAACAAATAATAACTACAGTACAAAAACATTATATAATCATCCTTCGATTTACATAATAGATTATCTTATCTCATGCTATCTTAAACCTTAAAAATAAATATGAATATGAGAATATCTAAATATAAATGTTTATGGATATTAATTATGAGCATATATGTCATACATTAGTAGATAAAAGAAAAAATAATTACTATCACTCTTTTAAGATTAACAGTGTTTGTTTTACTTAGTTGAAAATAATAAGTCTATTTGTATAAGATTATTTATATTTATATAAAAATTTAATTTAATTTATATTCCAGGGTTCTTTGGTGTCCCATTCAATGTTAAATAAAAAATTATCACAAATGAATATATGTATAAAATTTACATCGATTCAATAAATTTTAGATAAGATACTTAAATAAATAATATCAGTATTATGTGACTGTTGCATAAGATGTTTGTTTCTTCTGCACTGAATAATATATCATTTCAGCGACATATGTAGCTGAAAGCATGGGGTTATAATGTATTACGTGTCGTCTAAATTGAATATATTACATATATAACATTAATTCCTATGATTTTTTTTCTTAAAAAAATTCTAACAGTGATAGTTTGAAACTCCCCAGTAGTAAAACGCTGATTTCTGGCAAAATCGAAGTCTCTGCATAAATTTGCTATAAATAGCGGAATTTGAATCATTCTTTTTATACCTCACAGTTTACTATAACATGTCATAAATTATTTTTCGAGTCGACTTTAATGCTTGTTTACAACCGGTGTCGGTTACAGAGGTCGCTTCTTGGCCAATGTTTAATAAAAATTATATGCAACGACACGGTCAATATCCTTAAGTGTCCCATCACTGGATAGGGCATTATGGATTTTTTTATGAGTCTCCGAGAGATAGTGGACCCACATGTTTTTGTTTGCTCAGTTGTTTTAATAAGCCCGTGTATAATCCAACTTATCATTCATGTTTGAATATTGTTTGAGTACACAGACAGCTAAACATAATAAATATTTTTTTTTTCTATATTTACCACATGTAAAAGTATGATAACATCTTTCTAAATATTTTCTAATCCAGCGCTATAAAGTTCTAGGCTTCCGTGTAAACGCGCAACGTAATAAAGAGTTATTATTCACTCGACACGGAATTTATCAACAAATATTTAAAGATATATTAATATTGTAAATCATCTTATCTAATGTTTTTATACTCACAGTAAAAAAACATTTATTTTATCTGAAACTGTTAGAAAAATATTTTTCAACAAATATATATAACACTTACACGTCTAAGATAGTTTTACTGTAATAATTGAGTAGTTTTCATTATATCTGGTAATTAAAAATCCTTTATTCTTAATAAATTAAACTGGATTCTGAATAGATCCATGAATAAAATACAATTCATTTAAAAAAGTTATTTAGTTTATTTTATTTTAAGAATATTTAGTAATTAATTATAATGATAGTTGGTTTATTAACCATGAATTTTTATTTATCACTTTACGTCAATATTTTTCTAATGATATTAAATTTTATTTCAATTATTAGATTGCAAAGAACTAGAAGTGGTTAAACATCAAAAATATATAAAAATATTAAAGAAAAAACATTAATTTTCATTGAGTTTTGATGAAATCTTCACGAAACGGAACAGTTTGTGCGAGCGATTCACGAAGCGGTACGGCGCGCTAGTGCGTTCCGGTTCTATTCGACCATCGCGCAAAATGATTTTAATGCCTCTTTTGTTAAATAACTAAAATAGTAGATATTTCTTATCATAAACGATAAAATAAGAGCTAAAATATTTTAGTTATTAATGAAAGTTTCATCCTAAAATAATTCATAATTATAATTAATTTTAATAATAATATAAAAAAATCATCCTGTATTTATTATCGATTTTTTAAACCATAAAAATAATATTTAATGATTGAGATATACGATATGATATAAAATCATATTTTTTATATGACCTAAATAAATTAGATAAGCCGTTTATATAAGCTATATCTACTGTAAACTTTCGATTATCTGGGCTAATCGTGGGAGAGGAGCTGCACGGATAATCCAAACTATTAATTTTGTATTTTGTAATAATATATAATTATTATCCGCATCACTTATTCGTTGAAACGTCGGTATATAATTAATTGCATTCTAACTACAGTTAATCTTTCTATAACGCTTAGATAAGGACCACGCTATCGAAGCCCGCCTTATAGAAAACTAGGCACCCATACAATATATGAGGTTAGGTTTTGAACTGTAAATTTATTTTTTATTTATAACTATTACAGTCAACTTTTATAAATCGAACAAAATCAATATAATTTTTTTTCATTTAAAAATTAGTTATTTTTTAAAATTGTTGTTAAAAGAATAAAAATAAATTTATAACAACAATATCCCATATATATTTTAGTTAAATATCGTTATATATAAAATAAATCCTCCTATAGCGCCGAGTTTTGTGTAAAATGGCGCTCTAGAAGGAAGCCTTATAGGAGGGACTGTTGCACACGCTATAGAAAACCGCTCTACAGTAGGGATTGCTATAAAAGGGTTGACTGTATTTCAGTTATAAGTATTATAGATATTTCATTAGCTCACATATTTTAGATATATTACATGTTTCACGATCGATGGAAAAAAATAAATCCTTCTATATCTGGTAAAATATCCTCCACGATGGAACAAGTGCTACTCAACTTATTTGGTAGTAATGTTGAGCTACTCCTGGTTTTGCATTTAAACGATACGTTACGGCGGCTCAAAAACAGCCGAGTCGTCCGAAGGGGGTCCATCAGAGACCTTAAGCATTTAATTTTTAGATACTGATTGGATTATTCTAAGAATAAAATAGTTATTCGTGATATGGCTCATAATATGGTCAATATTTTGGTTGCGAAAATAAGGCAGACTGAGTTCTCACGGCACGTGTCACTAGTACACTTGGCACATTGTACCGGATGCAAGCGAAAATAAACAGCGCGCCGGTGGCAAAAGAAGCGAAAATTATTGTTTTTTTATTATTTTTTTACAATTGCGGACAATAAGGGCCAATGATTATTTATAATATTTATTCTTTAGACTTTTTAAGACAAATACAAAAAAATTGTGACATGTAGGACTTATATTAAAATAGTTATTCGATAAAAACTTGGGACCTCTGATAGATCCCATCAGTACGTCTAAATTAATCAAGTCGTCATCTTCGTTACAAAGGGATTTTAAGAAGCTCAATATTATAATATTGATTTAGATTAAAAATATTACACAAGATGGTAAAAATTTTGCAACCATAAGAGCGTCGACTGTTTTCAATTTTCTTTCATTTAGATAAGAAGAAGCATTAATTAATAACAGCACTGCTTTATGTAGAAATCTATTATTTAACCAATCCGTCACGATGGCTTTACACTAACGGTTCTGGCCGATGGGGTCTCTTTTGTATGGAAATAGACCCCAAACATTTCAAGTCAAGAATTGATAAATTCTAATAAAAAATGGATTATTGTATGAATAAAAATAGTTATTCATGATATATATTAGGTTTTTTCATTTGCATAGCATGATATTTTTTCTCGCTCGCACCTACACATGCGCGATGCTGTTTCTCGCTCATATCTGGTACTGAGCGATCCAAAAACACGACACCTGTGCTAATGGAAAATAATATTGTCGTTTTTATTTTATACTTTTTTAGATACAAACAGTTTAGGACATGAGTTATTCGTATACTGTCAAGTATACCAGAGGCTCCCAATCTTTTTCGGCTTACGGCTTCCTTAAAACATCAGATTTTTTTCAAAATTGTTGACTTTCTTAAGAAAAACGAGCGCAAAAAGATAGCCCAAAAATTTCGAGAATTGGGAATTCCAACAAATTTGCCGAATTGTTTAATTGTATATTTCGCGGCGCCCTTATAAGGCTCACACTTTGGGAAACCCTGCAGTATACTGTATTTATATGAAAGATTTCTGCGAAACTGTGATCCAGAAATAATAACATGGAAAACTCGACCGTGTTAATTATATCAACGTCTTAGAGGAATTAGATATCTTGGAAGAGGATCATGTCTCCAATAGACTCTTTGCAACTTTAAGGATTCATTCTAAAATAATAGTTCATCTCCTGGAGCGTGTAATTCAAGAGCATGGCAATCATAGTAGTCGTACAATGCAGAGGATTCTGAAGAGAAATTTTCAAGAACTCGAATTAAAAATGGATCGATTATTGCATACGCGTTTTATGTAAACAATTGTTATACGTCCTTGATGCATAATTTCATGAAAAATGACATTTCTACCGCCAATTGTCACTCATGAATAATGCAAATAAATGTATTATGTGTTTACTTCATATGACGTAAATACATTTTCGTACATACCATTGTATTTTAAGTGAGGTTGATCGAAATTATGCACGGTGAGTCATTCCGCGAATCGACCCGAGATACCAACGATTTTAAAATTAAATTTAAAATTTTGACATCTGCAATGAATAATTGCAATTTTACCCGATTTAACAATGCGGGTCAAACGCTGCCAATGACACGGGACGCACACAGCTGTTATTGTGACAACAATGGGACATTTATCGTGACACATCGTCAAATATTATCCGACGATTAGAGATATACGGTTCATAGATATGTAATATATGCAACGTTTCATAACTTTATTTGAATATTTCTATGGTTAATTGTGATGAAATGCTCCAGCTATGCTTCTAGCGCTGAATTACCTGCGGTAATCTTATTCGTGTAGATAGGTCTATATTGCCTACTTAATGCGCAAATGTCGGTTATCTGCAGAACGCGCGAAAACAGATAACACACCCTTTTAATGCATAAATGTGTTTATGTAAATACGTAGCTGAAGGCTCTATATAGACCCGTAGACGTTCTCAAACTATTGCATATAAATTATTTAGATATAACTGGTTATTACGTGATTTATAGAAAACCAATCGATATTAAATGACGTTAGATTTAATGCTTCCTGAGAAATTATAGCATTTTTATTTAATTTATTTATCATTTAATACTTCAGTAGATTAAGAATTCTAAAGTTGCAATCCTCTCTTGACGTTACCGTGTTAAGCTTGACATAAATAATATTCTTAGGACCTGACAAATTCCTCTGCAGCACCACATCTCGAAGACATCCAACCTCAGTCATCGAGAGAGTTGTTGCAAGTGCCGATTTTAACACTTTGTTTTGGTTTGGTTATGGTTTCATGTAATGATAATCCAAGCTAATATGCACGTGTATCCATCTGTGGTCAAATAGTAAATTACATTGTGCATACATGCAAAATGACAAGTGGGGGTATGGCTCTCACGCCAAAAGGCGTTAACGGCTCGTAACACGTTGGCTACAAAATCACGCCAAAATGCGTGAACGGCTCATAAAGTGTTAATATAAATCCTACATGTCACAAAATTTTTACATTTGTTTAAAAAGTCTAACAAATAATTAAAGTACATATTTTTATTAAAAATATGATCGATAAAATAACAATTTACACAGATATATATTTAAAAAAAATTGCCAATACGTATTTCAGTAAAATAACGATATAAATACAGTCAATACTTCTATAGCGCTGAGATATGAACTACATTCACAACTTATTAAACGAAATCAAATAATAAAACATTTTAATTTGTTTACACGCGCGTTATATTTGGTGATTGAATCAAAGAAAATATGTAATTTATCATGATAATATAGCGTTTTGTAGAAGACAGCGCTCTAAAATGAATCATTATAAGAGGGACTACCGCATTCACCGCCGTTCTATAACCGAAAGCGCTATATTTTTTTAATTTTCTCGAATAACTCTTTTAATATAAATCATTATCATCACAAACTTTTTGTATTTGTCTTAGAAAGCCTAAAGAATAAATATTATAAAAATTCATTGTCCTTTATTGTCTGCCATTGCAAAAAAAAATAAAAACAAAAATATTCGCTGCTGTTAACACGCGCGCGATGTTTTTTCTAGCTCGCATCCGGTACGATGTGTCTAGTGCTAGTGAAACGTGCGAGAAACATGTGCTGCGAGAGCATAGTCGAATTATGTAGCACATCATGAATAACTATTTTTATTCTTTAAATAATCAATTTAAAAAAAAAAAAAAATATTGAAGAATTCATCAAAGGTCGAAATGCTTGGAATATCTGAGATACCCCCTTCGGACAAAGCTGTTGTTTTTGAGCCCCCGTGACGGATTGGTTAAGCTCGCTATTATGAATATCTTTAGAGTCGATATATTCCTCTTCAGCACCACACCTCAAATGCAATCAATCTCAGTCATCAAGAGTGTTGTTGCAGAAGGTCTTTAGTATGTTTTAAGATATTCTTCTTCAGCGCCACATCTTTAATGCTTCTAAAACTCCACCGTGCGAGATATGGACGTGTTGGTAGAACCAGATAGTTATGTTAAAGATTCTACGGAAGGAACATGTCAAGAATACAACCGTACTTCAACTGCTTTACAAGGAGAGGGAGTTTCTTGACATCGTAAAAACCCGTGGACCAAAGTATAACCTTCTGCAGACCATCATGACGGGAAAGTTGAGATATAAACATTCACAACTAGACAGGATTGTCAAAAATCGACAATTATATAGAGGGAAAACAACAAAATGTAGATCGTCTACTTTCATAAACAGACAAGGCACTTGAAGAAGAAAAAAACGGTATCTATTTGCCGATATAAAAGCTTGGGTTCTTATCCAGTTTCTCAAAATGTACCTGATGAATTCTAATCTTACCATTTTCTTATAGACATGTGATTAATTATTCATGTCCAGCTTCTCTGAGATGGATTCGTACATCATGTTTCTTCAGATTTTATGTATTTATAGTTTTTAGGTATTTCCTCGCCAACGAGGACTCGAAAACGCGTCCCCCGTACCTCTACGTTGGCCCGCGAGGAGCGTTTTCGAGTCCCCCGGACCGCAACGTATTAATATTTGACCAATTACCTAATGAGTCAAACCTATTTAGTCCTTCATTAATTCGACGATCTGAAGAATTGCTATGGAATTATAGTATGTTCTAGATGTAATCCTTTTCATTCTCATGTTCCCGAACCACTTTTATTATGCATCTAAAGATGCTAATCTATCCATATTTGTATTTTTTTCAATATATGTCTCTATCTTCAACGATTCTTCTTCGTTTCTCCATAGATTCAGCAGTCCTGAGAGCTGCTACACCCTGTTTCTTATCAAGTATCTTCCCGTTCATCTCTAAATCATCATTCAGCTCCATTAAGCTGTTCACTATTTTCACTCCTTGCCACCTAAAGGACACTACGCGATCTCCAGCAGAGACACGTCCGTCTAAACCCCGATGTCAGGACTCTGACGGTCGTCCTCTGGGTTACCTGATGGACTATTAATCTATCTAAAATACTCCTTAACTTAAAATCATCTAATCTTCTTATATATGTCGTCTAGAAGGTTCAGCTCTGTACAACTTTCTTGGTGGTAGTTGTGGTTTTTCTTTTGATATCTACCTCACTATCTCTATTCAGACAGATTCTTTCTTCCTAAGCACCGTTTTGCTTCATTTTTTCTCACTATGATGGTCAGTAGAAGGCGATATTTTGGTCTACGAATGATGTGTCCAAAGTACGAATTATAAAAAGTTGAAGTACGGTTGTGTTCTGGACGCGTCCCGTCCATGAAATCTTCAACATTCTTCGATAAGATCATGTTCATCAATTCTTCTAACCAATAACCGAAGAACTCTTGTCGACAAGTAAATGATACTTATTTGTATCTACATCTTGAGCAAGGTTAAGGCGATCGATGATCATCGGATAAGTCTTAGTTTTGTTCTAATCAGCGAGTTAGACCCAAGGGGATTCAAGATTTCTAGTTTTGAACATCATCATCATCCAGCCACAAGGCTCTCACTTGCTGAGAGCATGGGCCTTACCAGACTCTCGAATGGCACTCGAGGCCAAAGGAACCTGAGTCTTAACACGTGGCGTGAGGGCTCCCATTTCATGTCCATACCACGAGGACCCAAGCCGTCTTGGTATGCGGTTTTTTGTAAAGAGCTTCCCTCTCTTGGCTATTGCTGGCATTGGACGTACATTCTCTACCCTGTTGGTATCAGATTATTTCTTATTATTTCAAGGGTCCTGAAGATCAAAGATATTAATTTAAGAAAAATGGTTGATTTTAAAAAAATAAATATATCTTTTTAAAGTTGAGCATCGCTGATTTACCTAGCATGCATGTGTGGTAAGGTTACCAAATCGTCTTCAGAGCCCCCCTATCTAACGCAGGTTTATCTTAAATAGGTAATTTGTAAGCAGAGTTGCTCGCACGTCGTGACTGATCTGAAACAATCAACGTTACCAATGCCAATACTTAAAATACACTTTTTCCTGGGAAAATACTTGTTTTTTTCATGCGCTTCTCTCTGAAATTTGAAATTAATTCCTGTCGTAAAAACAAAAGGTAAGACTCGAGCATGCCACTGTCGTATGGAGAGCATACGCAATCACGCATGTTGAATACGGTCGTAAAGCGTAAGCAATAAAACCGATGACCGTGAGTAAACAAAACGCCTTCTTTTATATTCAACTATTTTAATAAACATAAAACATAACAAAGAAGGACATAAAAGCAGAGTTGTTGTTGTTCGTTCGGGGCCCCTCCACGTTGACAATCCTCCACCCTTTATATTATTTTTTATTTATTTATTTCGCCTCTTTCTTTTGCGCACCTCTCTCCCACTCTGGCTCGCTCCCGGTTTCGCCTATTTTTGCACAGTAAATCATTTGGGTAAATATCCACATCAAACATTTATAAGGATTTTATTACTGTTTTTATCTCGTTATCGTGGAAACTCCCTTGTTTTTATTCAATTTGCAGCGGCAAAAGTATCAGGAGAACTCAGCAAAGCAATAAATTACTTGACCCCCGCCATCGGCGAATGAAAATAGCCGATATTTTCTTCTTTTTTTTTTGCCAAAAAAAATATTTTCGTCAACATCAATATCCATAATGAAAAATAATCAGAATTCCAATTATGTTAAAATCAATAATAAAAAAAATTAGTAAATAAGAAATTTCTACACAACGCTATTTCCATAAAACATAAATAATTATCGAATTTATATTAAAATTAATGTATCCAGCGTAGGCAGAACCAGTTCCATGATTACTATAGTCGATCATTGTATTGTGGAATGCTATACTAAGTAAATAACATTTTATTAAACATATTTTCTTAGAAATGGAACGAATCGTCTATGGATTTAACGTACCGGCGCGGAACACCCTTGCCTTCCAGATCAATTAAGCCTGTATTTAATAAATTAAAATATATTCTTCAACGCTCCCTGCTATAAAGCGGCATGTGTGGCAGTCCCTCTTGTAGTGCTACCTTCTATAACGCTGTTTTATACAGTATATTTATTTATTTTTAAATATATTATTGTATTCCATTTATATATCTATAGCGCTCTTTACAATTTAGCCATTTTCTAAAGCGTGTGCGACAGTCCCTTTTATAAGACTCGATTTAAGAGCGCTGTTTTCTAAACAAAAACATATAATACAGACGCGTAATCAAACTAAGTATATAAAAAATTACTAAAAATATGAGAATTACAAATTACATTGAAAAAAATGTTTGGGCGCCTAGTCTTCTATAGGCCGGGTTTCTATAGCGTGATCCTCATCTCCCTATATGTTATTTATGATTTAAAAAAATATATGATTAATAATATACAGCAACAAAACTAACAACGGCCATTCTTTACGATTGTCGTTTAAAATGCATCCGTCATGGCGGCTCGAAAACAAGCACGTCATCCGAAGGGGGTATCTCAGATACCCCAAGCATTTCTAGCCAAGATATTAATGACCTCATAAATATCTTCATAAAATGGATTATTCTTAGAATGAAAACAGTTATTCGATCGCACATTACACTCGCACTCGGCACATCGTACCGAATGCAAGCGAACGAATATTGTTGTTTTTATATTTTTTTCGCAACTTATTTATAATATTAAGACTTTTTATGACAAATACAAAAAGTTACCCCATCGGCACGGCTAGGTTAAGTAATTAAACGGATGTTAAACATTTATATGGATAGGTGGCGATTTGGAATTAACTGAAACGCCATCTATCTATCGTCAAATAAATAATTAAAATAAAATAGGCATAAATATTGGATATTATATCTTAATAAATATTTTTTATTACGATTTTATGGAGAACGTAAGAGGAAATAATTTGACTCTCTTGAAAAAAATACAAATAAACAACGTCATATGATTTTTTTATCATAAATTTAATTTAAATATTTTTTTTGTACGCAATAATTAGACGTTTTTTGTTATAATAACTAAAAAGATATCTCTCAATTTTCTCGGGATTTTTACGCGATTTTTCATAGAAAAATATGTATCCTTATAAATGAATAATGCGATGATAAAAAAATAACATGAAACATTAGTATTATCGAAGCCAAAAATTGCTAAAAAATATTTAAATAATCCTAATAAAATAATAAGATCATATGATAGCATCGACAATGAAATCTAGTATCTCCTGATTATATTTAACCTTTTTATTACCCTGTGTTTTTTTTTTTATTAAATTTACTATAAATAAATGAGAAATATATATTTATAGCTATTATTATTTTATTTTAAAAAATAAAAAATATTACAAATGAATACCAGATACAAAATATATGAATATTGTCTTGTTAATATTTTATTAAATCATTGAAAAATCGATACATCGGCTTAAGTATTAATTAATGGATAATATATTCGGAATAATGTTCACAAGACCATATCACCTCTAAATTATGTTTACATAATGACCGCCATTCATTTGATTACTATAAACGCCTTTCTAAAATTTACAATCATCATTAGTCATGTCTTACACTGATTGACAACGACTGATTATTCATAGCCATCAATAGGGTACATGAACTGTGACGAGAGCAGAGATTCGCGATTCCGAGTAATTCAACGCAATTTCTCGGAAATTATCTTTAATTCAACACCATGTGTTTGGTGTTAAAAAAAACATCAAACACAACATTCAACGACTGAGAACACATATGAACCCATGCCATTTATAGCTATATCACTGATATGTAAAATTGTAAATAAAGCCAACGGGTTGTGTAAATATTTTGCCGTAATGGCAAACACGGACAGCGCACCGGCCATAACGCACTAAACGCCATATGGCTGGATCGAGATTGGCAACGGCCAGCAAATGTCCGAAGAAGTTTAGAGATGGGTTTCAGGAATTTAATGTCGATTTTACATATTTTTTAGACGCGTCGTACATCGTTAGGCGAATAATTAAACTCGAATAAATCCGGTTCGATATTTTCGTTATATTTACATTATCAATATTTTAATAACCGCAATGCAAACAGCTCTTATCTCAGCGAGTCGTACGATACTTGTTATTTGTTTGCCCGTGGCAAAATGAAGAACGTCAATTTTTGCAGCAGATGAGCAAATATAGATGTTTATGACTAAGATGTATGACTAA
Source organism: Philopotamus ludificatus (assembly GCA_022495035.1). NCBI lineage: Eukaryota > Metazoa > Arthropoda > Insecta > Trichoptera > Philopotamidae > Philopotamus > Philopotamus ludificatus. The sequence continues at coordinate 21,747 of JAGXCT010035309.1, forward strand.
AATATATTTCAAAATATGTCAATATCGAAATTGTCACATCGAATAGGATAATAATGTCAATACTGGATGATTCAACGAGCTGGTGCGTGGCCAACATCAACTATGGCGTGATCGAATAAGGAAAAAACTATATAAGAAGTGTATAATGTATATTTTCTAATCATTCCATTGCGTATTTAATCTACGGAAATAATTTAAAATAAGGGCTTTTTTTAATTTTTCTTAAAATAATTTTGAAAATTAGGGTATATTTTTAGCCAGATAGAATTTAGACATTTTGAGAAGAAAATTAAATCGATTTTTATCTCTTAAATAATATAATAGGTAATCCGGAAAGATATCCATGTTTTTTTAAATCAGGGAATTTATAATTAATCAACATCAAAGACGCAATAAAGATCAACGAGATTTCTGTACTAATCCTGGCTGAAAACAGAAATGATTTTTATTTTTGAATATTAAAATCAGATGGTTAGGGATTACATGAAGACTTTCAAGGTTCAATGAAGACATCTTCTTTCTTTAACAAACTGAAGAAGAGTTATTCAAATCTTCAACGTCGATAACATATGAACATTTAAAACGCCTCGGAAAAATAAACATCAGAGGTTTTTAGATTTTTTTAAACCGCCATGATTTTCCAAGAAGTCAAGATTAATAATTTAGAATGCTATTTTATGCATTTGATCGAATTTAAGTGAAGTAATCCACTATGAATTATTAAAACCAGGTAAAACTATAACTGCAGACGTGTATTGAATCTGAAGCTGAAGGAAAATTATTCAATCCAATAGAAAAATAATGATTCTACAACACGATAATGCGAATATATCACCCGTATTCGCCATAGAACCTTCAGATCATTATATATTATCCTAAAACATTCACTAAATAATAAATAATAAAAATATAGATGAAGTAAAAAATCATTTTTTTATTATTACACATACATTAAAGTAACAAAAAAATGACACGTATTTTGACAAAACCGATATGCAACTTAAAAACTTCAAAATATATTTTTTTCATTTTTTTGAACATTACTTTTAATATTTTTCATCCAATACGATGTGCCGAACATCCAAAAAGTAATTTTTCAAATTTCTATACTGATAAAAAAACGTAATTTGTGGGAAAACGTAAATTCAGAGTTAGAATCGCGGTACTAAATACAGTGGAACCCGTTTTTTACGTATTTAAAGGAACTGATAAAAGTAATTAGTAGGAAAACGTAAATTCGGGGTTAGATTCGTGGTACTAAATACAGTGGAACCCATTTTTAACGTTTTTGAAGAAACTAGTGAAAATAACGTTATTAGGGGGAAAATTTAAATTTAAACTTAAAAATAAATATTCAATTGTTTAACTTAATTTTTAAGAGGATCAATTTGATTTGCAATAAAGTTGTATTTGATTTGTAAAGGTTGTATTTATTTGCAAAAGGGTGCATTTGATTTGCAAAAGGGTGAATTTGATACCACGATAATATTTTAATTGCATTTTTTGATAATGGACAACTTAGGACCTTATTTTAACAAATACAGTAAACTGATATTAAAAAAATAGTAACATAAGCATTTTTGGCAGCAGAATTCAAGATCTATCCCATAGTGGGGCGGCTCGAAAACAACAGGGTCGTTCGAATGGGGTCTCTCATAGACCCCACGCATTTCAAGTCAAGATTTTCATCAATTCTTTATCGATTTTTTTTTAAATAGATTATTCTAAGCATAAAAACAATTATTCATAATTTGGATTATTTAACTAATAAATATAACGTGTTAATGACAACTATTTCGGCTAGAGCTCTCGCTGCACGTGTCAATCGCACGCTGTTTCACTCGCACCGGGCACATCGTATCGGATGCGAGCGAGAAAAAACATTGCAACAGCAGTAAATATTGTTATATTGTTGTTTTCATTTTTTTTAGACAAATACAAAACAGTTTGTGATATGTAGGATTTATATTAAAAGAGTTATTCGAGTAAAATCAGTATTTATTATATGTTCTGTAGAGATAACAAAAAGGTGCTAAAAAAATATGATAAATACATTAAATTCTATATTTATCTTAAATTATGAGAGTCATAAGTGTGAGACGAGTTTTTTTTGCAATAAAATACACAAACATTAAAATCAGTCGATTTCTAAGCCATTCTTCTCCTATCTTTATGTAAATTTCAACTTAAATCAACATTAGCAATGGTCGATTACGTTTTTAAAATATTTGATCACCACGACAATCTAGCTTCCATGTTCCTCGAGAGCAAACACCCGAAGAGCCACCGAGGCGGAGAAGAGTCCGCGTAGTGCGGTGAGCAGAACCTACAGTCAACACGCGGAGAGCAGGACACATTTTTTTCAGTGCGCACCATGTTTGCTTTTTCGATCGTTCGTGCGCAGGCGAAAAAAATCGTGCGTCTTCATCGTCGACCTTGATATACCCGTTGTTTGTACACTCATACACACTATCGGCAGTTGTTGACACATTCATATGCAACAGATTAAGAAACTCGATGAAAAAAAAATGTAATCCAGTTTAATAATATTCGATATTTCTTCACGTGTTGCAAGATCAACATTAAATTCGGTTTAAGTATTATTTAAAAAAAAAATACAAGACGATCCTCGACCAAGGCCAGTCGTACATTATACAATGCGATTGCTAACCAACGCGTTAATCTCAATATTGTCGATGCAAAAAAAAATTAACCTTGATACACTGATCGGCGAAACGAGACCTTGTGCGTGTGCAATTCATTGCACAAACAATTCAACGCCAGTGAATGAACGGCGATGTATCAAATCTCAATTAATTCCGTACAAAATACGTGTTTATTGTTAAGTGTCGTTTAATTCAACTCGTTTCACTCGGTCATGCTAGACGGGACGCGGCCTTGGCCGATTAACGAATACGAGGAAAACAGAGTAAACATCCTAACTGAAATTATCTTTATTACATATTGTTCACAACGTGCCCAATCACTACCAGAATCACTATAGCGTGAAATTTATTACGCATACGTTATTACTATAAAGTTTTTTTTAATACAATCATCTGGCGATGAATAATTTATCTGTAGTAAATTACTATGTGTTTAGAAATAAATTCAGATTAAATATATATATCTACAAATTATCATTTTTTTATATTAATAAAAACAAGTGTACATATTAGATAATATTTAATTACTTATAATAAATAATAAACGTTTTCATTACAGTTCCTGGACATGATTATAGGTCTCTCTATATTAAAATTTTAATACCAGATCTATTCCTCGATTTTTTTACTCTTTATGCCATTTAATCAAGGACAGCGAGATATATTATTAATTAATTAATAATTAAAAGGATGAATCTTTGTGTGTAATATTTTTTTTCAATGATTAATAATATTATTTTTAACCATCGGGAATTAAATATATTTACTATAAGTATATACAAATTGCCTGAAAAATGCCTGAAACTAAAAGAATATTATACTAAATATGCAATTATTGAAAATACATCAATTTCACTATTAATAAATAATAAATATTATCATTAGAACAGTTCCTGGACATGTTTCTGGGCCTCTATTAGATTTTTTATAATAACTTTTCCTAATTTAATACATTAGTTAAAAAATAATTAAACTAAAACCATGCCTAAAAGCTGTATTTATTCTTATTTTTCAATTTATATCACCAAAAAATTATAAGATGTTTAATTCAAAAAATGATTAAAAGGATCTGTGGCTTTGTATAGCAAAGATGACTGAGTTTAAACATTTCACAATGAATAAAATTATAAGATTCATTATTTAATATATTAAAAAAAAGTATATCCTAATTCCCTATTATTCCTAATTCCTATAAAATAATATTATTAACAATTTTAGTCCTAACCTAGTTTGCATAACATTGATTTTTCTTTTTTCGGAAAATATCATTGATTTTCTTTTTTTCAATAAATAATATGTTATATGTGCTTTAAAAATTTAAAAACTTTTTTTATGTATACTCCTAATGATGTAAGGTTATAAAAACATATAATATTTAATTAATACAATACACAAAAAATATATTTTTCATAGTTAGTGGTTATTCTTAACCTAGCCGATGGGGTCTTTTGTGAATCTAAAGTTTTGGATTTTTCTTGAATAACTCTTTAAATAAAAATCCTACATGTCACAAACTTTTTGTATTTGTCTAAAAAAATCTAAAGAATAAATATTATAAATAATCATTGTCCTTTATTGTCTGCAATTCCAAAAAAAAATAATAAAAACGAAAATATTCGCTTCTGCTGCCACGCACACGATCTTTCTTCTCGCTCGCATTTAGTACGTTGTGCCGAGAGTGAGTGAAACGTGCGATTGACACGTGCTCCGAGAGTTAAGTCTGCGGAGAAACAAGGCGGAGAGCATTGTCATTTACTCGTCATATTGATTAAATAAATCAAAATATCCACTAAATTATTAATAACTAGTTTTATTCTTAGAATAATCTATTGAAATATCTAATTAACAAATAATTAAACAATCATTTGATAATAATATAATTAAATATATTAGATTTACTTCATAGAATCCCTTTTTCATTTCATTATTATTCAATAAAAAACAGTATTTTTTTTAAATAAAAAAATTCTGTTTTATATTTTGGGATATTTTTATTTAAAAATGACAATTTTTTCGATTGAAAATTATATTAATACTATCAGCCATGGTTGTGGAATCTCAAAAATAAATAAAAACAACATGATACATAACCAAATATGATCAAATAAATGCAGACTTGAATATCAATGAAAAAATCGTCATCCCCTGATATTTAAGGGATGCATGGGGGAAATTTATTGAATTCTGATAACCGGTACCCAGTATTGAATAAAAATGATTATTTTTAAACGGACTTGAAAGGCTCTCAAATATTTTTTATAATTTTTAGAACTGGTACATTTCGATCATTACTAATATAAGTGCTAAGATTTTGATTTATTCAGTAAATAGTATGCATAGATTTTTTTTATAGATTTTTTTACATATACGAGTCTCATTGAAACTATCTAGAAAACGCTTATATACCAAACCATCTCTAATTACTTTAATCATTAATCGCTATATCATACGAACGCATTAATAAATGGCATAGTTCTTAATTAATTTATCGCCACATGCCAACGTTGACTTGTTATTACCGAAATTGACCTTGATAACATCGACTCAAATTAAAATTTGCATTCAATCTCGGGTACTCTCTATCGGGAGATGAGACCTCACATCTCACTCGAATCGGTTCGAACCGGTCCATAGGAACCGGTTGTTGTGCGGCAAAATTAATGGCTCACGGTTATCACGAACTATCTATTCAGATCAGTGTATGTTTAGCAAACGCCGATACTTTAGATACAAATGACTAAATTTAGATTAGAAAAATATGGAAATTATATTTGACTGAATTACAAAATGCGTCCGTCATTATTACGCATAAGGTTTTCATAGAAATAATCGCACGAGCCTCTCTCCGCGTTTTGAATATATTTCGTTTTATTTAAACGCTTTATTGTCCTCCGTGGGGGGAAAGAGGCCATGGAATGGGTTAATATAAAACAATAACTTTTTTATATGCCCGTACATAAAAGCTGGTTCGAGTGTCCGATTGAGTAATCTGCGTTGTAAAAAAAGCTCCGAACAAATAGTCTATTCATCTTTTATTTCAATACGAATGTTATTATATTGAATGACTGAAAGGAAGCTCGATAGAATAGGCCGTATTGTCTAAATTCTAGAGCGATGGTTCTCAAAGATGCACATGGTGCTTTTTATGCAAGGGGGACATAGGTCCCCCCCATGCATTCACGTCCCGTTCATTGTTTATCGCCATCCAAGTTTATCAATACACATATACCATGTAAAGAAATTATATGTATTAAGTAATACTGAATATAAATCATTTTATTATGCTAAATTAAATTGTGATGCCTATTATGTATCTTTTAAGACGCTGATTGTATCCCATATATTTATTCTAAGATTAAATCTATCAATACATTCAACTCTTATTAATTGTATTTTACGAATATATACAAAAAGATTTGTAAAATAAATGAAAAACATTTATAGGGTTTAATCTGATATCCTATTCAATAAAAGATATTCTATTCTATAAATAAATAGAAAAAACGTGGTTCAATTTTTTTTCTGGCCACAAAGTGGAAAAGGTTAAAGACCATAATATAATTTTCTTGAAAAAATACACGAATATAATAAATCAAAATATATTCATAGATTTATTTATTTAGCTATGGATAATTGCATTACAAATAATTCCATAGTGCTCATTATCTACTCCATTAACTACTCAAACACACGTCTGATAAAGGTTTTTTTAAAGATCATAATCACATAACCCCCTGTTCAGTATCAATGAGCTCATAGAATTCATAGATTTAGACAGAGGTAACCTATCCTTTTATTACATCTATTTATTTTTTCTGGACAAGGGGGTCCAGGTTGACGTTATCTACAACGACTTCGAAAAAGCGTTTGATAAGATCGACCACACTAGACTCATTTCTAAATTAGATAGTTTTGGATTTTCGGACAGTTTCCTCAATAGATGACGCCCTTTCGCTGTAGCTGAACATCTAATTCTTTCCTCAAATGGGCATCTACTAAACGTCTTCCGCTTATTGTTGGAAGATTTTAGATTTTTTTAACCTTTGATTAAATGCTTGGGAACTGGGAATTCTGTTCGATTCTAAATTTAGATTCAATTCACGTGTATACGATTTGGGATTTGTCTTGAAAAATTCTCATTACATACCTTAGTAATAAATATTAGTATTGAATCAGGATTTATTGTCTGGGCGCCATATGACTCCTCGAATATCCTCCTTCTAAATAAAATCCAGAAAAAATTCTTAAGATATCTCTACATGAGTGAATTTGAATTTGATTTTTTAGCAAACAACTTGAACCAAGTATTTTTTTATTGAAAATATTTGATCAACCAGATTCTTGATTATTTTCTATGAATATATCTCTTTTAGTAAATTTGTAAAACAAAATATATTGAGAGTAAGTCATAGATTTGACTAAAATTACACACAGAGTGGAATGATTAAAGGCGATAACATTATTCTCTAGGAAAAAATAGAAATAATACTACATTTTTCATCAGACTTGGTGTATAAATATTCACAAATCCCTTGACTTTTAGTTTTTGCACATTTTTTTTATAGAATATTGAACTTTTAATAATAATACATATATTAATATAGAGAAATCCTTTGATTTACATGATGGCTTATTTCAAATTATAGTTTTCTGAGTAGGAAATGTTTTTAAATTATATTTTAAAATATAGTACTTTCAAAAAGAAAATGAATAACCTAAATGCTTTTAGCATTAAAAATATTTTTAACTCTTATTGAAAATACATTTAGTCATAGATGTATACTTAAACTTTTGAACTTAATAGCGTAATTATTTTTTTTAAATACTAATAATCTTAAAAATATCAATATGATGTTTTTTGAATTTTGTCTTAAAAAATATTGCATCTAACCTGACACTAAAATTATAAATGTCAAGATACGTCAAGGAAAACTGAACTTATACAGTCCGCAAAATTTAAAAATCAATATATAAATATTTTATAGTTCAATGTATTATGTATTATATATTTTATTAATTATGAATAATTTTCAAAACAATAGTTATAGTATTTAATTTATATAATTAGATAGTGGTTTTTAATACTAGGTAGTTTTGAAGCTTTAAAAATTCTACAAATACTTTAAAAACGTTAACAAGCTAAATATTTGCAATATGAAGAAATTTATAAAAATCATTAACAAAAATAAAAGACCAGGTTTAGTTACAAATTTTCCATAAAAAAGTAATCAGGTTAGATTTTTCTACGAAGGAAAGGGAAATTATAAAAATATAACATTTCCAGTTTTCGGTTTAGAAGATAACAACAAAACTTCGTAATAATATAATATATATCTTTAATACCTTAATTTTAATACCTTTAATACAATAAAATAATTAAATATGCCATGAATGTTTAGAAACATTTACAGTCAACCCTTCTATAGAATTTACTGCTATAGAGCGACGTATGCGACAGTACCTTCTATAGTGCTTCCTTTTTGATCGCCGATTTCTGTCAAACGCTAAATATGTAAGGATAAAATACATATTTCGTAAATATGTAATACATTGCCACAGGAAATAAAGGTCAATGCCTAATCTTTTATATGGCGAATTGACACTATAGGAGAGATTATACCTTAGTCATACGAGTGCTATACGATCCATTGGTTCAAAGTTTGGTCGAATCAGGTTCCATTATATGGGCGCCTTATGACGCCTCGAATTCCCTCAGAGTAG